>PVJO010009915.1:0-66915 GCA_004026905.1 Hystrix cristata
TGTATCTGCAGCCACAGAACTAAGCTTTAGCCTTGACCAGATTCTTCTATGCTTAGTACTGTAAGATACAATTAAGCAGCAAACACATGACAATATAAAGTTAAAACAATCAACCTTGACCCCCCAAATTCCAACCCTTTCTCCTGCCCAAAACCCCAAACTACCAGTACTTGGAATGACACCCACAGACATGGCCCAGCTCCAGTCTGCCTGAAGTCATCTTTGTAGACTCGGCCTTGACAAACAAAACTTCCACACCTCCTCCCCACTATCAGTGAGATTACTGGGGCTACAGCCATAAAATGCAACACACTAAAGAGATGTTAACGAAACAAACACTGTACAGTCAGAAGGGCAAATACTTTGAAAGTAACACTTGGAAACTGTGTCATCCTGAAAGCACACCTGGGGGCGGTACGGGTGGTGGTGGGGGGACTCCATGATGCTGCAGTACCTTTTGGTATCAAACAATATAAAGAAGCAGGAATTCTGCAGAACAGTACATTTCTTTTTCTCTGTTAACAACATTAACAGCTTGCTCACCAGCCCAAATCATAAGACAGCACTCTCAATGGTTTATAGGCTCCTAACATGAAGGCAGGGAGCACAACGGCTCTAGCTCTGTGGCTGATGTCAAGGGCCTCGCCACACAATTTCAGTCTCCTCACCTGTGAAATTATGGTGAAGATGTCACCTGTATCTCCAGGGACTGTAAAGAGAGTTTGTGGCAGGATGCCCTGGCAACACAATGTGTTCGAGAACTATTACTTCTTAATGTTTTAACTAGTAAAGCTAACAGGAGAGCAAAGACTTGCTATCAAAGCAGGAAGCTCTTTCTAAAGAGCTCAGTGATAGAAACCAATCCAAAATATGACTGTCTTCTAAGGCAATGTTTACAACCTGAACATATAGTTTCGGGTAAGTTCCTGTATGTACCACTTATATTCTTTTACTTCATATGTGAGACTGGCTTGCTTAGAAATAAGTAGTAATTTCAAAAAGTTAAAAAAAAAAGCCAAAAAACACTAGAATAAGAACCAGAAATGGTAGGACATCCCTATAATCCCAGCTACTTGGAAGGCTGAGGCAGGAGGACCCCAGTTAGAGGCTAGCCTGAGCAACTCAGTGAGCCCCTATTTCAAAAGTAAAATAAAAAAGGGCTAAGGTTGTAGCTCAGTACAATCTGGGTTCAATCCCTAGTACTGCAAACAAACAAATACCCTGAAGAACAACTACTGTTGCAGCAACTGGAAGTTCTGCTCACTGGTGGGTGCAACATAAAGTGGTTATATCCACTTGGAAACTGCCAGGGTCTGCTAGGCTAAACATGTGCACAGCTTTAGATTCATGGGTACACACCTGACTAAGATGCCTTCACATGTGCTCCAGGGCACTCACAATTATGTTCCTGCAGCTATAGTCTTAACAGCTCCCACTGGAAAGCATCCACATCTTCACCAACCATAGAGTGGCCATATAAACAACATTCCTTTCATAAAGGGCCACCATACAACAGTGACTATGGAACACTACACAGCAGTGACTACCCGAATAAAATGGATGATCTTATAAAATAAACCATAAATAAATGGTTATGTTCCAATGAGTACCATGCACATGAAGTTAAAACACAAGCTGACCTAATCCACAGTCAGGACAGTGGCTGTCCTTGGAGAGTGTACAGCAAATGAAATGGCGCCTCTTTGGTAGATTTCTGGGCTGCTGCTTTCTTGTTTTGGATACTGGCTAGATGTTGTGTCCAATTTGTGAAAATTTACCAAGCTACTCACAGAGCATTCTAATCAGTATTGGTGACTATCATACCTCAAAAAAAATTAAGAAGTAGATAAAAGTCATGGCACAAAAATTTAAATTTTGGGGGAGGTGCTGGGGATCAAAGTCAGGGCCTCACACTTGCTAGGCAAGCACTCTTCCACTGAGCTAAATCCCCAGCCCCCTTGATATATTTTTAACAATTTTTTAAACAAGTTTTCTGCTTGCTTATTTTTTGTTTTGCAGTACTGAGACTCGAATCTGTACTAGATAAGTCCTCTACCACTGACCTCCATCCTCAGTCCTTTTTTAAATTTTTAATTTGGGAGGGGTGATGTTGGGATCAAGCTCAGGGCCTTGTGCTTGCTAGGCAAGCACTCTACCACTTGAGCTAAATCCTCAACCCACCAAAATTTTAAACTGACAATTGTTTACTGCCCTTAAATCCCTTCTAAAAAGACTTAAGAAATTTAACGCAATCTTAAAAACATTTCCCTAACTTGAGATAAAACTGACATTCTTGAGCAGGACCTGGTGGTGCATCCTATAATCCCAGCATTAAAGAGGCTAAAGTAGGAGGCTTGTAAGTTCCAAGGCCAGGGTGAGCTACCCAAACAAAACCTTGAAGTCCCCTACCCTCCACTCCCATACTAGGGAATTGAACCCAGGGCCTCTGCACTGAGCTACACCCCCAGCCCTTTTTATTTTTTGAGACAGGTCTCCCTGAATTGCTAAACTGCTCACATTTGCCAATCTTCCCGCCTCTGCCTTCCAGAGTGCTGGATTACAGGGGTATGTCACCATGCCCAGCTCTCAAGTTTTTTGTTTTTTTTTTTTAAATAGTGTCTCAAATACCTTTGCCAATGAAATAACTGATAGGAAATGCTATTTTGGAGCACAAGCTCCAAAAAATGTTATTTATTTATTTATTGTTTTCGGTTTTTTTTTTTTTTTGAGACAAGGTCTTGCTATGTAGTTTAGTCTGGTCTTGAACTCACTATGTAGTTTAGGCTGGCCTTGAACTTGTGGTGATCCTCCTGCCTCAGCCTCCCAAGTGCTGGAATGATACATGTGTGCTATCATGCCAGGCTTAAAGCTACTTATTATGGCTTCCTTGGCACTGTACACCAAAGAATTAACTGACCCTAAACAGGGACTAAATGCTTTTCCAGTAAAAATTATTTAGTGCACTCTTAATCTGTCAGTCTTAAGGCACAAAAATGGTAGTCTATATTATGAGCAATTTTCACTGTTGAGCACTTAAAATATTCTCTGAGGATTTGTTTACATTTGATAATGACCTCATTCTACTTCTCCATAAATTCACTCCTACAAATATGGAAACAGGATGTGAGTATGACAGCTTCCTTGTGGCATCAAGATCTACTCAGGAAAGTATGACCAAGTAATTTTTTCTATGACTTTGCCTAACAGCTTCATCCCAAAAGTCACTTTCTTAAACTTATGTATTCCCAGAAATATATAGTCAAGTTCAGGATGAGAAGAGGTCGCAGTGATATAAGTCTGCTTACAGTATCTGCTTTTTAGGTCAGGAGGGAGAATAGGTTTAGAAACAGTTTTTGACTACCCTGGTGTGAGTAAGGCCTTTCCAACATTTATTCTTTGTGAAAACCCTGGAGGTAATAAAAAAATGAAAAAACAAAACAAAACCTCAATAGCAGAAACTACTTAATTATTGTGATACATTATGTAAATGGCCAAGCAGACAATTATTAAGTTAAATTTATCACCTTATTTGGTAGTCCTTTATAAAGGTTGCAAATGCAAAGTTAAACTCCACTTCAGATGAAAACAGACACTGCAGGACAAATGAATGCTCAGTTACCGGTGCTCAATGTGCCCAAGAAGACATCATGAACTACAGCAGAGGCATGAGCTCTGCCATTGCTCCTGGCTGCAGGTGCGGCAACACCGAGGTGAGTATGACGATCCCTGTCCTCAAGGAGCCTCAGTCTAGTAGGGAGGAGACATACTAGACTGTGAGCTCCTCGAGGGCAGGAAAAGTGCTTCGGTCATCTGTGCCCCAGTGACCAGCACCAGGCTCAACAGCATTTGTGGAATGCAACTGAATGCAGGAGGCAGCCATCTGTGGCAGTGTGGGGCAAGTACAGGAACACAGAGCACTGGAGACTCGGAATAGAGGCTGGTCAGCAGCAAAGTTACAGAAGAGCCAGTGCAGGAAGGACACCAGGGTAGATGGGGAAGGTCTCCAAAGGTGGAGGAAGCATTCAGGTTGGAGCAGGGAGTGAGTTTAGCCACAGCGTGTGAAAGAAGTGGAAAGAAGTTTCCTAGGCATAACTGAAGGAGGCTTAAGTGCTACCTGCAAGTTTCTGGCTGAACATGAGTGATGATGGGAACCCACTGGAAGTTGTTTTGAGCAGGGAAGTTACCTTTCATAGTGATGTCTCTGGAAGACTAAGTAAGTTATACTAGACAGATGGGAGACAAGCCAGGGGGAGGAAGAACTGGCTCAGATGAGATGGTAATAGCTTTGCTTTTTTGGTAACACAATGTGCATCTGGCAATTTAAAATGTAGATTTGGGACTTGTGAGAAAAGGCGAGACCAAAGCTAAAGACAACAGAGAGGAGAGGCAGTGCTCATGAATAAGCCAGACCACTGGGAAAAGCACCGAGGGCACTGAAGAGGCTGAGAACAGAGACCTGGCTAACACCTGGCTTGAGTGGCAAGGATGGAGGGACAGCAAGTAGGTGAGGGAGGGAGATGTCCAGCAGGGAGGGTGATAAGGTTGGTACCAGAAAGGGGGAAATTTTAAAGATAGGAGCTGACAAGTTCTGAGGAGAGATCAGAGAGGATCAAAAACATTTCTGAGAAAACATGAAATAAAGCATGTTCCAAAATCAGTTGTAATAGTGACAGAATATATAAGCAAGATAACAATTAATCAAGGCACTGAAAATTTTCAGCTTGAAGAAAATTGTGGAGAGAGAAGAATGCTGCTGTCTAGAAGCACCTGACAGCATACCATCCCAAAAAGAGAACAGAGTTGTCCTATGGGCCAGTGAACCCAGCCTGTGGGCAACAGTGTGGGGGACCAAGTGCATGGCTGGTCTTTTGGAGCACTGTTTTTGCTGCACATTTAAAAGCGTTGTGACCTTTGTCCCTAGCCCTGGACCTGAAGCTCTCTGGAGCAAGGACTGGGTCTGGTCACTGTGAACCCACTGAACCTACCTCACAGAGCACAAATGTACTTAGCAAACACAAGCTAACCAGATGTGTCATTTACATTTCTTCTAGTATGTCCTACTCCTCTTGAGATACTCCCTGTAAGAAGCCTTATTCAAAGCTGCCTGAAGGTGTGGTGAGGCCTAGGGTGGGCTCAGGCACCAACTAAGGGTAAGACAGGTGAGCTTCAGGATCTTCTGGATCGTAGTATTTGGAGATTTTTTGAAAAAAGACTGGAATACAGCAAGCAAACAAAAAACTCATAAAATCGGGGAAGTCCCAAAATGTGAAAAAAGGTATTATGGCACACATTGAACCGCACAATGTTGTTTATAACTCTTTGTGCCCACATATCATGTTAAAATACCTCTTTTATGAAAGTATTAGGTGTCAATTTAGACTGATTTGATTCAATTCAACAAACATGGTGCCCAGTCCTAAGCTTGTCACTGGGCTACAGAAATGAGTGAGACATGGTGATGCCATTAAGACCTGAGTTGAGCTGGGGACAGAGACAAGCAGACCATGACCTCCCTGAGCCAGGCAACAGGTAGACTGGGCAGACATTTCTATCAGGGGCTTGACACACATATGGTCCCTATGTGACCCTCAGGGAACAGGGAGCACTGGAGACCTGGGGTCTAACTCCCTAGCAAAAAGCGAGAACCACAAAAAGGCAATGGGTTTTGGAAATACAACCGTAAAAGTACTCAAAGGGTGCCAAAGGAAGGGCCATCTCTCTGGGGAACAGGGTTCCAGTTTTATTATATGTGCTGCTGAAGCGAGGACTGGGAACACGGTTGATTAGGGAAACTTCCCAAAGGAGGTAGTATCTGAGCTGGATTCTGATTATTAAATAGGACCTCATCAGGTGGCAAAGCCACCTGGCATGTGGAAAGGCAATGAGTTGCACCAGGAGACTCACATAGGTATTGTTAGAGGACAAAGTACAAGAGAGTGAAGGGGTTGGGCAAGATGAGATTCAAGCAGGGACAAAATAATTATGGGTATGTTAAACCATGCTAAGTCAGAAGCTAGCACAGAGAGAAGAGATCACTGTTGGAACTTTATTAAGATTTTAAGATATAAGTCACTGAAGATTCTAGCTAGGTACAGAGAAAAGTAAATCAAACTTAAAAGTAATTGACTTTGCAGAAGAAATGGTTTAGCTTTAGATGTACTGATAAAATGACTTTAGAATGCTAAGACTGCAAAGGAGAAGCAGCAAGAACTGCCCCCGCCCCAGGCCCTTTCCGCCCCACTCCTACCTGAGCTGAGCTTTAAGTTCAGTAAACCTGGGCCGTCTGCTGGGGTCATAGGCCCAGCATTTCGTCATAAGGCTGTAGAGGGTAGGAGGACAATTTGGAGGCATTGGTAATCTTTCCCCATTTTCAATTCGACCGATCACATCATTGTTCTTCACTCCTTGAAAAGGCTTCACACCATGCATCAGTATCTCCCACATACATACACCTGTGAAGTGGGAATGAAAACAGCAGTGAGCTCAGCATGAAGGGTGCACCCCCAGATTCCAGGAACCAGAGAACCAGCAGTGAGGTTTGGGGTAACTCATCTAACCAAAAGCATCATTCAGTTGACTCCAATGTAAAATAAGAACAGCAATAGTTTAACAATGGTGTGAACAATAAAATGTTGAAGAAAAAGTGATAATTTTTCTCAGACGTGTACTTCTCTGAGAATCTTATATTAGAAAGTGGTCCACCAGCTATAGCGACACTTCATGGCTTGATGAACCATTTCGAAAAGAGTTGAATGACTTTTAGATCCACCCTCTATCCCAACTTCAGTCCAATCTGATTATAATTACAGCTGATGACCTGAGGCCTAACAAACAAAATAACAAATTTTAAATCTTAAATTTTTAGAAAAGTCAGTTATCTGGACTAGGTGCCTAACAGTATTACCACCTGGTTTTGCTGGCACTGTCTTCCCACAGCAAAGTTGTCAAGTTCCCTGGGCTGCAGTGATCTTGTACACAGATGCCATGGCTCAACCTCAGAAAGTTTACGTGCTCTCTATCCTTAGGAAATCAACTGATTTCCTATCTTCTGAGTAATCCTAAAGAAGTTACCTTTCAAGTGAACAAACATGCACAACAGCCCTAATTAATGCTGACAATGGTACCGTGTAATACATTAAGAAAGGAATGCACAGTCTGGTGCTGTGTTTTCCTAGGCACGTTACTTTGGCCATCCTGGATTTCTCATTGTGTCCTGAAGAGGCTCTAGCATGCCTGTGCTGGGGCTATAGTGTGTGTTACATGCACTTTTCTTCACAAACTTCCCTTTTTAAAGGTACATCTGTGAAGCAGTTTTTCTATGAAGCTTTCCCTGACTCTTCTCTGGGAAGTTATTGTCATTTTAAGTCTACTTCTATCATAAAATGCACACCGCACAAATGACACCCCGAGAGCCAGGCACAGTGGCACATACCTATAATCCTAGCACTTGGAAGGCTGAGACAGGGAAGACTGTGAGTTTGAAGCCAGCTGTGCTACATAGAGACTGTGAATCAAAAACCCCAAAAGGATGCTCTGAAGAGAGGAACTCTGATTTTATAGAATGAAGTGAAGGAGACAAGCCATATTACCATGTCAATGTGGATCAAATTCCATAACTGGCCCCAAATCTAGTAATTTCCAGTAATTTTAAAGTAGAGAATCTCTGAAAAAAATGGTACGTTGGTGCTGCTTTTCTCACCAGAAATCCAGATACTACTATCAGCAATCACATAGGAGTAGTTATCATTTCTTGAGAAGTTAATGTGTTTCTGTTTCCTTTCTTTGATATTTACATATATTATCCAATATGCACAATAAACTTACATTTCTTTAAATACTGTATTGTATAATCAAATCTAAGATATCACTGATTATAGAAAGCACCATTATTTCACATGACAAAAAAATGGAGCCAATTTACTTACATATAATCTTAGTGCTTCAAATTGTTTATTTTACTCTTACCAGAAGAGCTCTTTTAAGCTTATTTGGACATGAAAGTGACAATATAAACAGACAGACAAAGTCCATGCAAGTCCTGACAAGAGCATCTGTATCAATGCCCCCAATTAATGCCAGATGCAAAATGCTACTGAGTTTAAAATACGGTAAAATGTGGAAAAACAGGCATTTTAGAATCTTTAAAAGGGGACAGACATCTCCTTGAGAGTATACAAATTGTTCTGTGGGTTACACGGCTCACAGCTGCAGTCCTCTCTGTGAACTGGTATCAAGTGGACTCCAGAACCTTTTTTTAATCACATCGTATGACTTCCTTTCTTACTTGAAAGTACTTTCCTCTTCTTAATTACCAGTTAGTGCATTCTAAATGGTTATTAATCATCGTCAGCAAGTAGAAGAAGAAATAATTTAAAAGGGCATCTCCTCTGAAGCAGTTCTAATCTGGCAGAGATGGTTTGCAAATAAGACTGCTCACAAAATAACATGAGTGCTATGACAGGGAGAAAGCTCAAGGAATGCAGAGAAAGACTCAGTATCTGGTCAAGACACCTGCTACATAAGGCATGATGGAGGAGGGAACATTGAAGGCTAGATGGGATTTCAACAGGAGAAGAAGGTTTAAGAGTAAGAATAAGATATTTCAGACAAAAGGAGTAACACCAGGCAAGGTGAAGGCATGAGTGCCACCCACAGTAAGACGTCATTTTACAATTTTGATAAAGTAGTTTAAGTACAAAGTATAGATGCATTAGAGACCCCCTTTAAAGTAGTTGGGAGGTATAGCAATAATCTACAGAGCAGAAAGAGGAGGACCACTATGGGGCAGTGGGAAGGACAGATCAGACAACAAAAAAGAAGTAGCTATGGACGATAAGGGCCAGCTTCTATGTCTGGAGACAAGCAGATCCAGAGTCAGGAGAAGTGCAAGTGTAGACCCTCCGGGCTGGAGGGGCCATCACACAGCCAGAAGGACATGTTAGGTGCTAAGTCTTCACCCTGAAGAGATACAAGAGATACTGAGATCTCAGAGGAGACAGGCGAGAAAGAGGAAACAGACAAGTATCATCCTGTGAGGGAGAAGAGACAGCAGAAGGGAACAGGAGGGAAGAGTGACAAGATGTGCCAACAAAACAGTATAGCACTGCAGAGGGGTATCTGAGCCAATGCCCAGCATTTGCTCTACGGCTAGTCATCCATGGAACTGAGGTATTCCTGGGCAAGGAGGTGGTCAGGTTAGGGGTATCAAAGCAACCTACATATTCAGGAAAGACAGCCTACTAAGCTTATTTTGTAGAATAAATGAAATACACTTTTTGAAAAAAATACTAAACTTTAAAAATACTCACCAAACATCCATACATCACTAGCTGAGGTAAAACGTCGAAAATTGATTGACTCTGGAGCCATCCATTTAATAGGCAATTTTCCTTTGGAAGCTAGAAGATTAATTTTAGACAATAAGTTTTCCCTGTTATGTATTTCAGAACCTAAGAGAGATAACTGAGATTTTGGGTATCAAAATAAAAAGCTTTAGTTATTTGACACTTTCGATTCTCTGTTATTTCTCTGTTTTCTTACCTTTGTAGTAAGTACTGTCTTCCATATATCGGGATAACCCGAAGTCTCCTAACTTTACACAATCATTTGAGGACACCAGAACATTCCGAGCAGCAATGTCCCTGATAAGGAATAAATTTTAACACAGTAAAAACACACAAAAAACTCAAATGCATCCATGTTACATAAAGATATACCAGTAGGTACTTTGAAAAATCAGAGAGCTTATTTATATACAATGGTGAACAGATTTATTAAGTTAAAAAAAATATTTCACTTCATATATATTCCTTTTGGTAGATATTTACTCATGAATATGTTGATAATTATTTTGATATACAGAATGATAATATTCATCACAGGGAATTTGTACCTGTACATGGTGTATCTTGCTGCTTCTTTTGTTCCATGGTAATTATTTTGAATGATGGCAAAATGTATTTACAAATAATGCTTATTACTGACAATGCTTATTACTTTTTATGAATTCATATTACCAACAGCATTACCTGATAACCATATACAACTAGGTCTGTAACTTAACCATTAAGTGATCTCATTAAATAAAAATTATCTTATGAACTTCTACGAATGATTTTGCTGGTCCAGTTTATTGTAATGCGGGATAAGAAAACAACCCATAGCCAGGCATGATGGCATACACCTGTAAACCTAGCACTTGGGAGGCCGAAGCAGAAGTGCCATGAGTTCAAGGCCAGCCAGGACTACATAATGAGTTCAAAGTCAGTCTGAACTACATAGCGAGACTCTGTCTCAAAAAACTAAAAAAATGAAAACAATAACCCTGACACAATACTGTACTTGGCAAACAAATCTGAGGAGATTTTCACTTGCATTCAAATTACAGACCTACAAGCTATAAATAGAAATAAACAGAAATTCTGTAGAATGTCAATAGATGTCACTAGTAACACTGTGGTATCCTGGAAAGTCCTTGGACAGTTATTTGTTTTGGGAACCATTTACATGTTCACTGCTCTAATGCCAAGTATAGCCTACTGACTGTATTTGTGAAAGGAATAAATGTCCTAAAAACATCATGAAAAATCCTTTAACCATGTATTAATATGCCATGGCACTTCATTCTGAAAGGACGTAACATAGCATGACTTTCCAGTGACTGCACAGCATATTTAAGTGTCTACAGGGCACAGTAAGTAATCTCTCCACCCTGGTTTCACCTACTGCTTCCCCTGCTCAGACCGCAATTTAATAGCTTCACGAGTGTCTTACCTGTGTACAAATCTTTTGCTCTCCAGATATGCAAGTGCTGTACTAAGCTGATAGGCATACAGGATCAAAGATGCCAGATCCAAGCTGTATTTCCTCACTTGCAAAAATGACCTCAGCTTTTGGAACAATGGCCAAGATAAAAAAGAGAAACAATCAGAGACAGAAAAAAAGAAACCAACAGCAAAAAGCTATGCTCATGTGACCATTTCTAAATGCCTTTTTCCCCCCACTGCGGTGGATTGAACCCAGGGCCTTGCACAGTGCTAGGCAAGCATTCTTTACACCAGGCTACAAATGTAGCCTTCTAAATTTGTATCTAATAATATGAAGATGGCTTCAATTCTTCCTTAAATAAGAATGAAACATTTTTAACCCAGATATTAAAGTCATTTTTAGCTGGGCATGGTGGTGTATGCCTGTGATCCCAGCACTTGGGAGGATGAGGCAAGAGGACTACTATGAGTTTGCGGCGAGCTTGGGCTACACAGTGAGTTCAAGGCCAGCCTGGACTACACGGTGGGACCCTGGCTCAAACAAAAAGCTATTCTTTATTTGAAATGATACTGTAAAATTAGAATCCTTATGACTATAGATATGCTTCACGGGAATGAGTAAAAGCATAGTATAAAGTACTTCTATATTAATAGATGGCAAACAAAAAGATCTAGTCACTGTTTAAACAAGAGAAACACAAAATGTAGTCCATTCACTTCTACTGCAAACCTCACTGTGTTTAAGGGAAGGTGATCCTGTTGTCAGGAGGAAAGCGAGACAAGATGGAGTCCTCCTCAATTTCCTACTCCACAGTTTGAATGCAGACAGGTAAAAATGGTCACACACTGAATATTTATCCCACTTGGTTTAGTAGTCCCTACTGATGCCATTAATTCTGCTAAATACTAACAGAAAAGAAAGGCACATGAATTCATTAACACCCTAATTCTACAAAATCAAGAAAAGAGAAACATTTAGCCGATCTTTTTAAGCTACAAGAATTAGCAAACTTTTCAAGAGCAAAAGCACAAAAAAACTGTAAACCAAGAATACACATAAATATTCCATTTCATTTGAAACTGTAGGGCAGAAAAAGGAGGGTGTGTTTGATGATAAAAACTGAGTGCTGGCCTTCCTCCCTGCCTGGTGGTCTGATTCAGCAGGCTTGGGATGGGCCACAATAATTTGCATTTCTAGCAAATTTCCAGGTCATGGTGATGACTGATTAAAGCTTTTGTATTTTGGAGAATTTCAAAGAGGGTTGTTGACACTGTTATTACTCAGATTTTTCAAAGAAACTGTGACTAATAGCAGTTGGTCTGAAATACACTGCAAATTGAATTCTCTGCTTTTTTTCCCTTGGGACAGGGTCTTACTATGTAGTTCAGGCTGGCCTTAAACGCACAGAGATCCTCCTGCCTCAGCCTCTTGAGTGCTGGGATTACAGGCATGCACCACCATTCCTTGTTAAGTTTGCCAGGCTAGTTTTGAACTCCTGGTCTTCCAGGGTATGGTGGCACACAAACAACTGTAATCCCAGGTACTTAGGAAGCTGAAGCAGGAGGACATTGTTAGAGGATAGCCTGAGCAACACAGAGAGACTCTGACTCAAAATAAAAAGGACTGGGGAAGTAACTCAGTGGTAGAGTATGTCCCTAGATGTGCAAGCCCTTGGGTTTAATCTCCTGTAACATACACACCAAAAACCCTGTAAAAGCAGAAACAATAACAAACTTCTAGGGTCAAGCTATCTACCCACCTCAGCCTCCTCAGAAGTTGGGCCTATAGGCAAGTGCCACTGCAGCTGGCTCAGTGATGAAGATATTTATATTCATAGTCTCAGAATCAACACCATACATAATCCTAAATAAGAATCGTGCTTGCTTTGGCAGCACATATACTAAAATCCTAAATAAGAATCCTCTTGAAAATCCAGGAAATCCATACTTCCTTTTCTGAAGCAAAGGATATCAAACTACAAGTGCAGACTAAATGATTACAATGTGGGAGACTACTGTTTGTCACCAACCCAGACAGGTCTGGAGATCACAGTACCTCTCCAAGCGTGCATAGCTCCATTATTATCCAGACAGGATTCTCTGTGATGACTCCAATCAGCTTCACAATATGAGGATGGTCAAACTGTCGCATTGTTACTAAGATAAAAAGTTGTGCACAGTTAATCTTTTGATAACTGTTAATTTTTCTTAAGACTGGTCTAATTAAGACACAAGGCTGATGGGTGTGGGAATTCTGAACTCAATACCCTGGGTTAATTTTACTCCTCTCATAAGGGGGCACAGGCTGGCACAGAAAGTTCCTTTTTGCTGCTGAGGCATAGAATAACCATGACAGCCAACTCATGCCAGGGGAAATATATGGTGAAAAAGGGGAAAGGAAATCCATTCTTGAGTTCTGACAGAGTGCAAGAGAAACATAGCTCAGCCTATTCCCTCAGGGTACTCCAGGACCTCCTGCTGATGCCACTGGGTGACCTGGGAGGTCCAGGGATGGGCCTTGACCTCTGCCCTGCAGGCCCTTGGATTCCTCGCTGTGACTGCCCACTGGCTGGGCCCAGGCTTTGAAGCACAGGCAAACTACTCCTCTACCCTACCTCTATGACGTGATGGCAGCAGTGGCCTTGGAGCCAAGACCCCTTGGACCCAAAAATCTCTTGTCCCAACCCTGCCGGCCTAGGTGAAGCCCCTGCCAGCTGTTGGGGATGTGGCGCCTTGCAGGGGCTACAGTGTGGCATGATGAGAAGAATGGCAGCCTTCCAACCGCAACAGAGACATCAACAGCCTTAGATGGCAGGTCTGGCTTTCCTTAGCTGCTGCTAAGGTGTTCGGTTCTTCTGAGGGAGTTAAGGCTGTGTTGGGGTGAGGCTCTCACTTCATCTAATGACTAGTACCATGCTCAGCAGCCTGCATCATGGCCTGTCTCCAAGCTTGCCTGCATCTACTTTGCCCTTATCCTGCATGACGATGAGGTCCCCACCACAGATGATAAGATCAATGCCCTCATTAAAGTGGCTGGTGTCAATGTTGAATCTTTCTGCCCTGGCTTGTTTACAAAGGTCAATGTCAACAATGGGAGCCTCATCTGCAATCCTGCAGTTGGTGCTGCACCTGTAGGAGTCCCTGCCCCCTCTACTGCTGAGAAGAAAGTAGAAGCAAAGGAAGAATCTGAGCCACCTGATGACATGAGCTTTGGTCTTTGTGACTAAACCTCATTTTGTAACATGTTCAAAAAAACTGAACAGCACGCCCCATCCCCTGCCGCCGGCAGGTCTGAAAGCTTGGCCAACTTCAGGCCTTAGAATTCTGCAGATCCAGGTCCTGAGGTGACTGGTGTGTCCCAGTTAGACTGTACCTCCCTGCAAAGAGGACGAATGAAGGCCTCACCTACCCTAGAATGCCCAGAATGGGTTGAATGGCCAGTAGGCCGTGCACAGTTGCCAAAGAGGGAAACGATAAAGTAACATTCCACATTTGGCTGATTGGAAATGCCCACCACCATTTGGGAAGATTTACTGTCTGTTTTTAGAATGTCTGTGTATATAATATGAAAAAGCTTAATATCACCTCCCACCAACCTTTTAAAAGAAAACTTGCTGCATGTGGACAATATACATGTAAAGAGGTTGCTGACATACGATAAAGTACAGCTAGAGAAATCACAAGTCTTGGAAATGCATGTCATTGTTTTAAAAAAAATAATAGAAAAGAAACTTCTGGAAGTGATTTTGCAATGGAGTTCGTCAGATCATCTGGAGAAGTAAGTCCAGGAGTGATATTTGTTGATGTTTGTTCTGTGGGTAGGAGGTGTGGAGCAGAAGACAGTGAGAAAATGTCCAGTACCAGACTAGTTATGTGCAGAAGACGTTCGAATTATAACCATTGTTTTGTGTGTGTATGTGCATGTGTGCATGCATGTGTATGTGTGTGTATTTGACAATGCTAAGTACTTTACTGAAATATCTGGTCTTTCTAGATATTCTCAGTGCCTGATACATGTTAAAAATAGTAGTAAAATAACGCGTTTTGTAAATTTCTCTTTGTTTAAACTCACACGAAGTGTTATTTCCTGGGGGCAATAGGGAAACCTCCTTTTGAGCAGTAGATACTGTGTTTACGTACTGGTTCTTGGAAGAGAAGGGAATGCAGAGTGCTGCGCTAGTGCACTTATAGAGAGGCAAGTTACCATTGTCTCTTATGTCTGTGCATTTTGTTTTACTTTGCTGTATATGCAGGGTATGTAAAGGACAAATCAGTCCTTTTACAACATCTAGTCTTTCTAGATGTTAAAAAGGTCATCAGTTTTGACAAAAATAGAGTTGGAAAACTAAAATATTTTGTACATTTTGTGTTAAAATTCCTAGGAAAAGGCTGTCTTCTGAAAATTTGAGCATTTTAGCTCACAGGGTTAGTGGAGAAGAAGGGTTCTACTCTAGAATATTCATATTTTTAAGACACTTTCAATGATTGTTACATGTGTGCAGTTTAATCAAGACTATTGTGTATATATATATGTAATGGACAAATTGAGTCCTTAAATGAAACATCTATTCTGATTTAGATGTTTAGAAGCGCCCAATGTATGTTAAATGTAGAGGTAGTAAAATATCCCTTTGTAAATATCTTTTTGCTAAAATTCATATGAAATACTGTCTTTTGGGAAGGGAATGGTTTAAGCACCTCTTGAGCAATATGGTATTATCGGTACTTGTTAGTGGTTTGGAGGACGTGGGAGGGAAGCAAATGCAAAAGGTGGTACGTTAGTGTTTGTACTTGGACATTTTCAGACATTTTTCTGTATGTTTTGTGGGCTTTGTTTTACTGTGTATATAGTGTATATAACAGGGAAATAAGTCCAAAATTTGCAACACCTAGTCCCTAAATGTTAAAGAGGTTGCCAGTGTATGATAAAGTAGTTAGTGAAGTTAGCACATTTCATATACTTTGTGTTGAAATACACAGAAAAGCCTGTCCTCTGTAAATGAATTTTAGATTTAACCATCTCTAACATTACATATACCTGTATTTGTCCACTGGGTTGAAGGCAGAAAGAAGGAAGTGAGGAGGGAATGGTTCAAGGCCAAAATGGTCGTATTTAGAAGACATCTCAAATTACAACCATTGCTACATGTGCAATTTTATTTATCAGTGCTGTATGATAGCAGACAAATTCTTGTATGAAAGATCTACTTCTAGATATGTAGAAGGGCTTGACATATTTAAAAGTAGTAGAATAACACCTTCTCTAAACAGCTTTTTAAAACTGATGGGAAATTCTATATTTACAAATGGAATGGTTAAACCACCTCTGAACAGTATACTGTCTGTACTTCTTCACTCAGTTGAGGGAGGTAGAAGGGAAGAAAGTGTGAAAGGTGTTTTATTAAGCGTATGGTAGAAAATTTCAGCTTATCCATTGCTCTTATGCATTTAATTTAACTGTGTTATACAGTATATACTGAACATACGGGTTCTAATTCTACGTCTAGTCTCTATATATTAAAGACTTTGTGCTTTTTTTTTTTTTTTTTTTTTTTTTTTTGTGGTGCTGGGGATCGAACTCAGGCCCTTGTGCTTGCAAGGCAAGCACTCTAATCACTGAGCTAAATCTCCAGCCCAAACTTTGTCAATGTATAACAAAAGTAGAGTTAGTGAACTAACACATTTTGTATACTTTGTGTTAAAATTCATAAAAAGGCTGTCTTCCAAAAAGGAATTTAGGAAGTGTAACTGTAAAAATCACATTTAAGTGACACATGTACCTGTATCACATGTGATGAGAGAAGAAATGAAGGATTTTGACCAGAATGCTCCTACTGAGAAGATACTTTCATATATAACCATTGTTACATGTGTGTAGTTTATTCAATACTACTGTGTATATATTGGACAAACTTGAGCTCATATTTGAAACATCTAGTCTTTCTAGATGTGTAGAAGTACACAAAGTATGTTAAAAGTAGAGGTAGTAAACAACATATTTTGTAGATACCCTTTTGTTAAGATTAAAATGATCAAATAGTGTCTTTAGGAAATGGAATGATCAAAACCACAGATCTGAGCAGTAGATATATTTGTGCTAGTTCAGAGAAGAAGGAGGAAAAGAAAGTACAAAAGGCTCTAAATTGATGTGAAGCAAGATTGACCACTGTCCCTTATGCCTGTGCACAAAAGTTTTACTTTCTTGTGTATATAGTTGTATATAAATGACAAAGAAGTCCTAATTTATATCTAGTCTTTTTAGACATTAAAGAGGCTGCCAGTGTATGACAGAAGTAGCAGTAATAAAATAACATGCTGAGTACATTTTGTGTTAAAAATCATTAGAAAGACTGTTCTTAAAACTACTTAAGGGCTGGGGATTTAGCTCAGTGATTAGAGTGGTTGCCTTGCAAGCACAAGGGCCTGAGTTCGATCCCCGGTACCACACACACACAAAAAAAAAAACCAAAAAAAAAACTACTTAAGAAGTGAAATTGTTAATGTCCCCTCTAAGTATTACACATACATGTATCTGTCCCCTCAGTTAAAAAAGATGGAAAGGGGAAAGGGTTCTAGATTAGAGTATTCCTATTTAGATGACACTTTAAAATTATAGCCTTTGTTAGGTATATATGTGTAATTTATTCAATGCCATGATACACATGGGACATTTAAGTTCTTATTGGAAACATCTAGTCTTTCTAAATGTTTAAAGTTCACACATGTAAAAGTCAAGGGCTAAATGCTGGCAAAAATCTTTTCCCATGTTGTGGGTTGTCTCTCCGTTCTGTTGGTGGTTTCTTTTGCTGTGCAAAAGCTTTTTAATAAGATTAGATGAAATGATCATTCATATATATTTTATTTTATTATTTTTTTAGGGGCGTGCTGGAGATTGAACACAGGGCCTTGTGCTTGCTAGGCCAGCACTCTACCATTTAAGCTAAATCCCCAACCCTCATCAAGGGCTAATGTAATGTACTTTAAATATATTTTGCAACCTCACAGGAATGGTTGTGTTTTAGGAATGGAATGGTCAAACTTCATGTCTTTGAGAGTATGCTGGCTATTAATGCGGTGCAGGAAGGGAGTATACAGAGAGGGAAGAGAGTTCGGATTGTTTTCTCATTGTTCTATATGTACATTTTAGTTAACATTGCCGGGTATAAGAGGATAAGTCCTGCTGCCCAAATTATGTTAGAAGTAGCAAAATAGTTCCTATACAAATGTTCTTTTGTTAGTTTTTTGGAAGAACTGTCTTCTGGAGGTGACCTTTGTTAAAGCCACCTCTTGGAAGTGGATGTGGTCCTGAACTTAGTCACTGAAGGGGGAAAAAAGAGGGTGAGGGTGGTAAAGGCTCTCTGCTAGTATTTCCATATCTGGAAGATGATTTTAGATTATAACCATAGGCCCATATGTGCATTTTTGGCAAAGCACTTGGGCTTATAATGTGCAAAGTTCATACTCTATTGCACATTATCTAAATTTTATAGATGTCCTGAGGTGACAATGTATAATGCAAACTAGAGGTAGTGAGTATCTTTCAGTATTTTTTTGTTATAACTGATAGAAAAGATGCATCTGGGACTTGGAATTGTTACAACACCTCTAGGCAGTGTGCATCAGGACTTGTCATTAGGCTGGCAATAGAGGGGTGGAAATAAGCATACATGGAGAGATGTGTGCAAAGTGTGTTCAGATTTACATTTACATTAGGAATCAATGTGGGTGCATCTTCTAGCTATACTATAAGAATACATTAAAAGTTCTGTGGGAACATACCTTCTCGCTAATATCTTAAGAGTAGAGATCTGACAACTCTCAGATACATAGCTTGGTGGACTCTGTTGCTTTATGTCTCATTTTAAATTGAGCATTAAGGAAATGTAGTATTCTAATTGTAACTTGGCCAATATGTCTGTCTAGAAGCCTATTGTCATTTTTATCATCAGTGAAATTTTTGATCCCAAGAAAGTCAGGATTATAATTTTTTTCCTAACAGACTGAGTTGGTGTAGTGTGTTCTTGGTTATCAAAAATGCAGCACTCTTCCAGCTTTGGGATTTTGAACCAGTGGATATTCATGATGTGTGAAAAAGCACAACACATACTGTACAAACTCAGTCACACAAAGTGGAATGTCATGTATGTACACATGGGACTTAGAATTGTGGAAAAAATTAAGTTCGTGAACTGAGGTACCACTGTATATTACATCTGTTACAGTCCCCAGAAGTAAAAGCTGAGCAACCCTTTCAAAGAAAACAAGGTCGGTCTGATTTAACTATGCCTATAAAACTATACATTTGATTTGTATAATGATGTCCCACAAAAAAAAAAATTTTTAATTTTAGAAAAAGATAAATTTAAAAAATTTTCATTTTTGAAAATACATAATGCACAAGAATTCCACCAAAAGGTAAGCCAGACAAGGAATTGGGTAACAATAACTGACGTTGTCTGTGTTTTCTTGGCATAAGCACACTGCAGAAATAAACTAGCTGAGAGAAATCATGGGCCAGACCTTTTTCTATACATAACTCAGAGATTCAGGACTAGGATTAAAGATGTACTTAGATTTAATTGATGAAGTCACAACAATGATTTACACTGTATTAATTTACTAGATGTTTAGATGGCAAATGTTTACTAAAATGTAAAGTGGAGGGCATTCATTTGATGTATGTGTAATAAAAAAAATCAATATTTAGTCTTATAACAACATCTACTGAGTGCCTTTCATGTGTCAAGCCCTGTGCTGGGAATGGGTATGGAGTACTGAGCAAAACAGACACAGTCCCTGATGTCGTGGAGCTTAAAGCCTTGTGGGAGATACAGACAATAATCAATACAAACAACGTATGCATTTAATCAAGAATACTTAGAAAACAGTGTGGTCCTATGGCAAAAGAACACCAAGGAGAGGCCTATTTTAAGTATGGTGGTCAGAAAAGAGTTCTCTGTGTAGGTGAGGTTTAAGGGAAGCCTTGGAGGATGAGGAAGGACAAGGTCTGTGACAGGAGGAGGAGAACACCACAGGACCGAGAGCAGGTAAAGATGGCTTGAGGTGTACAAAATGACAGACACTTGCTCTCCATGAGTTTATTTTCAGAAGAGAAGACCCAATCACACATAACCCACCCAAGGAAGCTTCATCAGAGGAAACTCAAGCCAAGAGCCAGAGGAATGTAGGTAGAGAAAGTTACTTCTAGCTAAAATCGCCTGGGAAGTCATCAGTAGAGTTTTCATCTGATGTTTCTTTTTGGGCGCATCTTTTTGATTTTATAGTGGGACTAGGGACTAGGGGACTGGTCACAATCCTTACTCCTCTAGCAGTGTGTGAGTCCCAAAAAGGCAGGGAATGTGTTCTTCTTGCTCAACTCTATGTTCCCAGGCCTGGCAATCTCCAGGCTGGGATCATTTTATATGTGAATCAATTCCAGAGCAAAGATGTTTAATGATGTAGCTACCAAAGTATAAAAAGACAGTCTATCATCTACCTTTACATGTAACATGTTGTATTTACCTGGCAGAAATCTATAGATACGTACTAGTGAAAATCTGGACATTAATTTGCAAGGAAAAATAAATGCAGTCATCTCAAAAGGTGAAACCATTATCGTTCTTTTCAGAGACAGGATTTCACAGAAAGTCATACGGAGTTCCACAGAAATATGTAGAAACTTACAGGCTTCTTGAAGAAATTTCTCTCTCACGCTGTCCGAAGTACAATTTTTACATGTTTTAATTGCAACTGCCAAAGCTGGATTCTCCTGTGTTAAGGAAATTACAAAATCAAACACACGCAAAAAGGTTCTCTGTATCAATCATCAGGCACGTTCATGAAAACTGTTTGCTTTGTAACTGTGGATTCTATACCAGATAGGACTGTGCTATGGTTTGTGCCTAGATGCCCCCTAAAGCCTCATGCAGTCATAGATGGGGTTTTTTCAGACGCAGCTGAATCTACAGTGTGTGATGCTGGGGTTAAGGATGTGTGATTACTAAATCAGTCCACTGATTGGTTTGGCACTGCCCTAATCCCAGCAGCCTGGATAAGATATAAGGGACAGAAAGAGGCTTGTGCCTCCTCTTCTTGTTTACCTTGCTGCCTTCTGCCTGTCTGCCATGTCACTCTGCCTTGGATAAAGCTGATTCTGGACTGAAACCTCTACAAACTGTGAGCTAAATAAACCTTTCCTCCCTTAACTTTGGGTGTCGGGTATTTTGTCTCCGCAATGAGAGAAAAGTAACTAGACAGACTGGAACTATAAAATCTTAAAAGAAAAATACTTAGATTTTGTAGAAAATCCTCAGAGGAAAAATAGGCATGCATGCGAAGCACTGGAGAGAGGTCACTGATTCACCTATCATGAGTGTCTGCTATATGGCAGGTGCTGCCCTAAGTGCCTGGGATTCACCAGAGAACAAAGGCAGCAGTCGCTGCTCTTGTCCATCTTCTACTCCAGTGAATAACAAAACACACTGGAAGAACAGTGTTATGGAGAGACATTGGGATGTGGAAGATAGGGTGGTAGCTGGTGTCTGAGGAAAACCTCATGGAGAAGATGACACCAAAGATCTCAAAGAAGAGAGGGTCAAGTCACATGGTCAAGCTCAGTAAATTACTCCTAGCTGTAGGAAGAATGTGCGTGGCCAGTTCAAGAACACATGTATGGCTAGTAGGCCTGGTATTGAGTATGTGAGGGTAGAGATGATGATGCCAGAGGGGAATGGTGGGGCCTTCAAGCCAGTATAAAGACATGGCTTTTACTGTAAGCAAAGTAGGGAGCTAGGGTAGGCTCTAAGAGGACTGTGTAGGCTAACCCAAAGTCCCAAAGGAATACTCTGTCTGTGCTGCTGAGATAACTATGGGGAGGGCAGGCAGGGAGCTCTGCAGGCCACCATGGCAGGACCCAGGGGAACAGATGATGATGGCTTGAGTAAGTGTGGCAACAGTGGAGGTGAAGAGAAAGGTCAAGCTCTTGCATGTGCTCTGAAGGTAAGAAAAAGTGGCTCCTGATGAATTGGGTGAAAGAGAGAGAAATTCTTGTTTTTGGCCAGAGAAACTAAACTAGCAAGAAAGAAGGAGAAAATCCTAAGTTTAGCTATGGAGGTAGTAAGCTGGGGCCATCAATGAGACAGCAGAGGTACCAGGGCACAGTGGGTAGGAGGACAGTGTGCCTGGGATGCAGCAGGAAGTCTGGGCTGGATACAGGAATCTGAAGTAGCCCAGTTCATGGGACTGTATGATATCATTAAAGGAGACAGAGGTCCATGGATGGTACGCTGTAGCTCTGCAGTAATGAAGTGGTCAGGTAGAAGAGGGGAAAACAGGAAAAGAGACTAGGCAGGTGTGACCAGCAACACAGGAGGAAAACCAAGAAAATGCAGTGTCCTAGAAGCCAAAACGTTTGTCTTTTCTTTAACAGTTCAAAGTTTAAGAAACACGAGATATATGATAAGAAAATGATTTGCCACTTAAAGCTAATCAACAGAATCCAAAGATGAGTTTGGATAACAACTGTATGTACTGCAGTTATCCTGGGCTTTATGTTACCTTTGCCAGAGCTATTTATTCATCTAACTTCACACTGTGTATTTTTGTAAGGTGCCTCATATTGTGTTATGAAGGCAGAAAAGAAACACAGGAAAGCAAGAAGAAGACAAGAGAGAAGAGAGGAGCAGGGCTTGGAGATTTAGCTCAGGAGGGAAAGTACTTGCCTAGCAAGTGCAAGGCCCTGAGTTTGATCCCCAGCACCATCACCCCACCACCCCAAAAGAAGAGAGGAGCAATTGGGGGTTTACAAAGGTTTAGGAAATGCTGAGTCCTGTCTAAGTCCCACTGTTGCTGCTGCTATACTCCTTTCTAAGAATCTGTTGCAAGTTTGCAAATGTCATCTTGCTCCTGCAACCCGAGTTTTGAAGATGAATAACCAGAGGCTGGGGGCTTAGGGGCTGTCCTGGGCTGTCAGGAGGGGCAGCTTCTTCCCTATAGGGTGCTGAATGAGGGCAATCTGAAGTTGTGACAAGTACCAGATAGTGGTGGCAGCTTGGTAACACAGTACCCATTCTAGGCAGGAGCCACTGTTCCCAGCCAAGATGGAGCTGCTACTTGCTGGAAGATTTGGCTCTGAAATGGCGTCTGTGGTTAATTTCTTGAACACTAATGAAGCTTGACTGTGCCAATCTTCCTCTGAAGAACTCTTGCTAATTAACTTTAGGGAGAGGTATCCAAAATACCAGCCATAGGTAGGAGTGACTGGCATTAGGAGACTTGTAAAGGTGACATTTCACCTCTTATCTTCTCTGAATTTATACATACACCATTGGGTTCAGGCCTGGGCTTACTTCTACTAAGCTACCTCATCTACTGCCAAAGGAATCCAAGTGCCACTTGCATGTTGATCTTCAAATCGGTGTATTCAGTCTTTACTATTTCTTTCAGTCTAGATTGATATATTGAACATACCTCTTCGCTGTCTCCAGTGGAGGGAGAGAAATTATCTAAAAAATTATATGCTAGGCCAGTCGTGGTGGCGCACACCTGTAATCCCAGCACTTGGGAGGCAGAGGCAGGAGGAGCGCTGCAAGTCTGAGGCCAGCCTGGGATACATAAAGAGTTCATGGGCAGCCTGAACTACATAGTGAGACCCTGTCTCAAAAAAAAAAGATATGCCCAAAATGGAATACTACTCAGCTAAAAAGAATGACACATTTGAGACATTTATAGGAAAATGAATGCAACTGAAAAATATGCTGAGTGAAATAAACCAGACACACAAGCTTAAATATCATATGGTATCTCTCATTTGAGTGAGGCAAAGTATAAACAAACAAACAAGCAGAAAAAGAAAAAAAATGATGGACCCAAAGGGAAAAGGGGATGGATCGCTTACAATATGGAAGTGGGTCAAGGGAACAAGGGATAGGGGTGAGGAGAAGACGAGAGGAAAAAAGATGTGCTATGTACGGGAACCTAATAATCCCAATTAATGTAAGCACTATATGCCATAAACGAGCTAAGACAAATAAAATCAACAAATACAAAAAGGGGGATAAGGGAATCGGAGGAGGGAAAACAGGATTAAAAAAAAGAAACAAGCTGTAATATGTACATGTAACCACTCCCCAAGATGAATGTAAACTGCATGAACTACAAACATGTATGATTGAAATAAAAAAAATTTTAAAATAAAATGCCCAAAACAGAGCTCCTACTACCTACCATGAGAGTGGATTTTATGTGTCTAATTGATTCTGCCACAAGGTTATTTTGGATGTTTCTGTGAGGGTGGTTTTGAATAGGTTTTAACATTGAAATCGGCAGACTAAGCAAAGCAGACTGGCCTCCCTGATGTGGGTAGGCCTCACCCAAGGCCCTCTCAAAGAGGAAGAAGCTTCTCTGCCTGACAGCCAGGACACTAGTCCTTTCCTGCCCTCAGACTTGAAGAACATTCTTTTTTCTCAGGCCTTCAGACAAGGACTGGACAACACCATTATTTCTTTGCGTCTCCAGCATGCCAAATATAGATCCTGGGGTTTGTCAGCCTCCATAAGCACACAAGCCAATTCCCTACAATAAATTTCCATATCTGTATGTATACAGATATAGTTCTGCCTTTCTGGAAATTACTATCAACCCTATTTCTTCCAGAGGCTTCTCCACATAACTTACAAGGTATTCATACAGTTGTACAGGGTAGATAATCCAGAAGCCATTTTTGATTTTTCTATTTCTACTGTCATCTTGGCACAACCCTAATGAAAATGCTTACTTTTCCCTCTGTCACCCACACTCTATATGGCAGGGAGATATTTTAAAAATGTTAATCAGATCATCTCATAAAGTCCAACTCTCACAGTGACAGAGGACAGGCCCACTCTTCTGTTAGCAGCTGTGTGCCTCATGTTAATCGCTGAACTCTGGGAATTCTAGAAAGCTTTGCTATCAGAGACAGATATGGACGGAAGCTCAGAGATCATTTGGTTCAATTACTTAAGAGTCAAGAGGCCTCACCTTTCAACATCTCACAGTTAGGCATGGCCAGGCTTAAATTTAGGTCTCTCCATTCAATTTAGATCCACTGCTCTTTTTACTAAAATTTACCTTAAAAAGTAGAATTTAAGCAAATAAAACGTAAAACTATATAATAAATAATTTGATGTAAGCACAAAGTAAAGGTGATTAAAGCTGAACTTCAAAAAACTGAACTTCTAATTATCTCACTATGTGGTGGCAATTATCTATTGTCTTTAATAGAAACAAAAAAACCTAATTTCTGTAACTTTTGGGTTATAAAACACTCACTAGTGCATGTGTAAAGGATATAATAAAATGCACAGTTATGAAGGTACTTGTTTGTTGTTTCCAAAGTAGGGGAATCAAAAGAGGGTCAATTATTTATGCTGTTCTAACTTTATCAGCACTATCTCTGTATGCCTGTTATCATTCCAGTATAAAAGTTTTCCTGCCGGGTGTGGTGGCACACACAAATAATTTCTGCACTTGGGAAACTGAGGCAGGAGGACGGCCGCAAGTTTGAGGCCAGCCTGAGCTACACAGTAAGTTCTAGGCCAGCCTGTACTACAAAGTGAGACCCTGTCTCAAAAAAATTTTTTCTAAGCAAATATGCACTTACTATAAGTGTCATTTTAAAAAATCACCAATAATACTTAAAGACATACAAGTGTTGGTGAGGATATGGTGAGGGATGTAAAATGGTGTAGCTGCCTTGAAATCAGTTTGGCAGTTTGTGAACAAGTCAAAGACAGTTATTGTGCAAGGAAGCCATTCTACCTCTGACTATATAAAAAAGATAACTGACAAACTATATCCACATAAAAACACGTACATGAATATTCACAGCAGCACTAAAGAATGGATAAACGAAAGGTATATATATATCTATACAATGGAATATTATTTGGCAACGAAAAAGAAAAGGCCACATATTGTATAATTCCATTTATCTGAAATATCCAGAACAGGAAAGCTGAGAGACAGAAAGGAGAGAGCAGTTGTAAGAGGCTGGGTGATGGGGTTGGGGATTTAGCTCAAGTGATAGAGCACTTCCCTAGCAAGCACAAGGCCCTAAGTCTGATCCCCAGCATGGGTGCAGGTGGGGGGATAGGGGGTGGGAGGGAGAGTCTGGGAGGAGGTGTTGTGTCAAATTTTTTGAGGTGAAGAATACATTCTTAAATTGACTCTGGTGATGGATGCACGACTTGGTACTTCGGTACCAAGAAGCACTGAATTATGCACATTCACTGATATCTTTTGGAGGGTAAACCATGGTAAATTAATATTCTTTTTTTGAAGACACAGTAAGTGGAAGTGAGTACTGCTAACTGATATTGATTCAAATAGTCACCAATGAAATCTACTGATAACACCTGTTGAATTATTAAATTAAGACAGACTCAGCCCCATCAGAGCTAATTTTACATTTTTTTGATTTCTGAATATACTGAATAAGCTGACATGTACAATGAGCTTCAAAAAAGACAAGTGTAAATACCCAGGAAGAACTAACAGCTTACATAGACAAACAAGAGACAATTTAAACTTAAACAGTCAACCTTAGTCCAGATTTTTAGTAGTGGTAAAGCACTTACTGGACTCATATACACGCCCTGATGTACGTCACCAAATTGGCCTTCTCCAATACATCGTCCAAGTTCTATTCTTTCTCTTTGAATCTCATAATCCCTGGCTGCAAAACACGACCCATACATAAATAAGTAACAAGTACAATATTCCAAACACAGAAACAACATTTGATACATAAATCATCCATGAGCAAAAACTTTCATGGATAGTATACCAATATATAAAAATGCTTTGAACAGAGTGGAATTCTCTTAACACTTTAAAAGAAGTTTCTGTATCAGTCATGGTACTGAATGAACTACCAAAACAACGAATTCTGTTAAAGGTAGATTTTTTTTCATGCTGCTCCTAGGAGTCTTTGAATTTCTAATTTATTTTGTATCTACTTAATAGTTACCTAAATAATTGTACCAAGTATTAAATTATATGCTTAATAAGATCTATTAGTGTAGGAATTCATATATGAAGGCTATAAAAACAATTATTTAAAGCAGTTATTTTAAAAATAACTAAAGTTTGTAAACATAGAGGTGACAAAACAGTGTCATGAGTGAACCTTATGGTTTGATAGTTTAAGAGTTTTCCACTGTATGATAATTCTATCGCTAGATTATTCATGGAGCTAAAAGAGTTTAAAGAGGTAATTTCTAAAAACTAATTTCAAAATTAGATGGCTTCAAATCAAGGTTGAACATATCAGCATCAGTTCTTGAGCACATGTGCCTCAGATTAATATACTAAATTAAGTTATACAAAAATCAATTACATAGTAGACTGTTAAGGCACACAGAAAGAAAATACCCATTAGCAACACCATAGATTGAATATCAATTCAATTAACAACCTGACATTTTGATATATTTCAAGTAAGACTCTTATTCCCATGACCCATATTGTATGTATTCCATTAGTGTCATCACCAATGAAATAAACTGGAAGCCACATATTTAAAAGTTCCCTCTGGTGTCAAATTAGAAGTTGGCAGAACATCTGGCCCAGATTTTACATAATCATTTTCCTCTTTAAAATCACTTTAGCTAGTAATTTCATTGATTTAACAGTATGAGTAAACCAATGACGAATAATTTAAAAATAGAAGTTAGCTGAAAACTGAAACATCTCAAATCACTCCAGTTGCAATTGCAGGCAAATGCAGTTATTTCAAAAGAATCCTGTTACCTTCATCTATTCCATAGCTTTCTGTATTGCAATTGAGAGAAAAAAATTGAAGACCTTGCTTAGAAATAACTAATAGCAATTAGGTTAACAACACAAACTTGGAGAGTACATTTCACTAATATTTACTTTATTAAGTGTTTTAAGTACAAACATGAGTGAAAAAGAGAACTAAACACACATAAAAACTAAATATCTTTGTTACCACAATGTTATTTAAGTAATGCCTGTAAGTACCTATCTCATAAATTCCTATTTTATAACTCATTTTTGCGGGGATTGGATAAAATTAGCTTTGTTTTGTACTATTCAACTATGAACAATAAATATGAAATTACAAATGTGGATTCTCTGAAAGAATGAATGTACAAATGACTAAATGGCTAATCAACACCTCCCCAATCCGAAAACTAAACCTGTTTAAACATTTTTCCAAATTGCTACTGGCATTCAAAATGAATACACTCAAGTTTCAACTCTTGCCTGGGTTATACTCACTCTGATAAAGAACTCCTGAAAGACCACAGGAGGCCTAACCAGGAAAATTCATCAGAGGCCTGGTTGTTTCTCTTTATTTTGGTAATGCCTCCTCATTGTATATAGAAAATTCAAATGATAACAGTTTTAAAAGTATTTAAACAATAAAGAACTTAAAATATTTAAGCTGTATTGAAATCTACTGAAATTGGGACATTCAAATTACTAAAACTTCTGAAACTTCTTAAACAGAGTTAAATTTTTTCATGAAAATGAAATTTCAAGGGCTTATCCAATTCAAGATCTGAGGCAGCCAGATTCTCCTCTGACAGCAACGTGCACTGTCACAAACAGGAAGAGCACCTTGATATTTTCAAAGTTATGTGGAGGTCATCTAAGGGATCTGTCCCCACCGTCCTCCCACTGAAGTGTAAGGACCGAAGGCTAGAAGTTGTTTTGTATTGCTTAGTCAATGACAGTAATGAACAATTTCAAGAGAGAAATGCAATTCTTGTGTGTACACTTTAAATATTACTAATTTTCAACAGAGGGAAAATAATATATTATCACAGAGCCAGAAAGCAAGATTCTAAAAATCTTGTAATTCAGCTAAATTAATTATTATAGACATGTGTTTTAGCCTTCTCACTTTAAGAGTGAACACATACAGAATTCTAAAGGTTGAAAAGAACACTTCTGTTAAGTACTCGGTGAGATTCTCAAAGAATAATCAATATCTAAATCTTTTATATATGAGGGACTATCCATCAAATCTGAGCAAGAACAAAATGAGACGACTACTTACTTGAGGGCATGGTGTAAGTATCTTCTTCATCTATAATCTCAGCATAATCATCTGTCTCTGTAAAAAAGGAAACAGATATATTGGTAGAGGTTAAGTATTTGACATCTTGGTCTCTAATATTATTTGAAAAGGCAAGTTGATCTGCCTAATCCCTTACCATGATGAAATAGTCTTAAAACACTATCACTCAATTTTTGCTTGCTAGAGTCTATAATACACAGACTTGCTTATCAGACAGCAAACAGGCGAACACAGAAAGCCCTTGTGAAAAACAGAAAGACATGAAATAATTATGTGTAGGATTCAAATTAACCCATCTGTGCTGACGGCAGAACTCTCCTTCAGCTACATGTTTAAAATCATATGGCTGCCTACTGGATCTCTCCAAACAAGATAGGCATCTTCAAAACTGAGTTTGATTTTTTACTAGATTCAACAACATAATCCAAAACATCTCCTTCAGAGAACAAATGGTGGCCCAATTTTTGAAGAGATTAACTGGGCTGATCTATTTTATTTGTTCAGAGTGGAAGAGTGTAATCCTGGAATTTATCTTTTGTAATTTTTAAACTCAGATATTTGAAGAGTATATTCATGTCAAAAAGGTAAAAAGATTTACCAAAAAGAATAAAATAAAAACAAGAAACAAGCAGTGTATTAAAATGTTTTTTTTTTTTTTTTTTTTTTTGAGTTACTACAATGTCAAGGAGATACAAAGCTTCCATTTATTCCTTTTGGTAATATGGTACCTTTAGAAAACCACAGGATTTCAGCTTGTTTTCCTCTTTCTGGAAAAAAGAAGAACTCTTAAAGGCTCCATGTGTAAGGACTATACTGCTAGGCCTTTTATTTCTGGGGGTCATTAAGTTCCTTCTGATAGCTGACCTGACTTGCCTATTTAACCCCAGAGGAACTAACAGGTATGAGAGTTTTCTTCTGTGCTGCCATTAGTACTTCATTCAGATATAAAGGTACAGAAGCCAAAGGAAATAAAGAATTATTTCCCAGTCTTTAGGACATTAATTGTTGCACATATACAATGGTCATGATTGATATTAAACCTGTAACTGGAAGAATTTGTGTAATCTTTATTAAAAGTGATTAAAGTCTGCCATGATGAATATATTTAATATGTAACAGAAACAAATGCTAAAAAAAAGTCTGACTTGTAGAACATAATGTCAATAAATCAATTCTCTTTAAGACATGTATCACATATAAAGCATTCCTAAGTCCTATATGATTGGTGGATACTTTGTTTTATTCAAATGTTTATAAATAACACAGAATTAAAGAACAGGAAACTGGCAACCCATAGGCCTGCAGCTTTGCTTTTTTATAAGAGAGTTTATCAAAAGAATTTGTGAATAAAAATCTGGGAGCTGTGCAGGCATCTGTAGCAACAAAGACTAAGCAGGGAGGACTCTAAGAGCTAAGACAACAGAAGCTGCATAAGTCACACAGATGGACATGTACTCATAATTTTCTTCTTCTTCGGTAATGCAGGCTCAGTTTTATGACACTCTTCTAAGAAAACAAATGCAACCAAGGCTGCATTTCCACAAACAGTGGCCTCAGTTCCCTTTCTGCCTTCTTTCATGTGAAACAGTGCATGCCTTTGGCTGACCCTAGAAGGCAGGGTTCACGGAGGGAAAGCTACTGAGAATTCCTGCATCTTTTGCCCTCCCCCAGCTATCCTGCCCTTAAATGCTCAAGGGACTTCAACAACCCTCTACTTGGCTCTGAGTTTGACTCATCAGACATTTCAGACTCCACACCCCAAGCATCAGTTTCACAGGGCTGCAGGGGATCACAGCAACCTATCCAGAAGCCAAGTTACAGGTGCCTATTGCCTGCACAAAGAAGGGTATGAAACTTACAATGACAGCAACAGCAGTGACCTCAGACCCAGGGCTTACCATGAGCTGAATGAAGCTGGCTCACAGCCAAAGTGCCACCTATTCAGAGACTGCTTCTCAAACTAATTTGCCCCATCCCCTCTGCTCTTAATCATGTTTCCTGATTTACTGTCCTCATTACTTATATATACCACATATCATTTTGCTGCCTTGTTACTGGTCTACTTCCTTCTCCAAAACAGAATGTCGATTGGAGAACTCTCTCACATACCGTGTTTACATCTAAAATGGCACCTGGCACAGAAGGCAGGACTCAGGAGACACATGCTAAGTGACACTGAAGCATACAGGACTTAAAATATCCGTGTAAGGCGGCCCAGATAGCGAATAGCAGAGCTGCTTCTATACATGGAACAAGCCACACAATCATACATTTGACCTTTGAGAAACCATTTACCTAGCTATGCTTTCGTTGTGATCTCAGGTGTAAAATGAGAGCATCATTGTGGGGTGGTTACGAGGATTACAGGAGACATATATAAAGTTGAGATGTGGCCCTGCACATGACAGACATGGTAACTCCTGTCTTGTTTTGCTTCCTCTGTGGGTTCTCTGGGAGGGACCTGGAGTTGAGGGGCTGGGATTCCTGTGTGCTGATTCTTTTAGTCAGTCTTGGTTTGACTGTATGCCTTCAAGGACTGTCACATAAGACCCTCAATAGAGATAGCAACCCCTGAAAAAATTCTGAGGAATAAAAATAAAATGCCTAATGTATATCAGGCTAGCTCACAACATTGATTTGGGAAGAATCATGTTGCTTACATTTCTATTAGTTCATAAAATCACAAGAAAGGGCCTGTAACTTTTAAAAGAGCTATGTGAATTCTATATAAAACCTGGGGAAAAGCTATCTGGGAACTATTAACAATGGTACTTCGGGTCAGGAATGTACACTGCGATGTAATATGAATGGAGAATTTTACTGCTGTGAGTTTTATGTGTTGGCTCTTATGGCAGAGTGAACAATGCTGAAGGGACATGGACCTGTGAAGATTTGTAACCTCCTACCTAAGAGTTCCAAGTGAGATTAGCAATTCTTTATCTATCTCCGTCTCTGTGTCTGTGTGTGTCTCTCTCTATCTCTGTCTCTCTCAGTACAGGTTCAAAAGGACTTTAAGCATGCTACACAAGTGTTCTACCACTGAGCTACAATCCCCAGTCTCCAAGAATTCCTCTTGCATTGGTTCAATTTTTTCCTTTCCTGGCTTTTAGGGTTGTAAGAAAGCCTGACACTATATGAGAGATATTTTTATATACTTGAGGACTCTGAAAAATGGGAGCCCAGCCTGAAACTGCCTCTACTTCCCCAAAACAGTGGTATTATGAAACGAAAATATAAATAGGGGTTGGGGATTTAGCTCAAGTGGTAGAGTGCTTGCCTAGCAAGCACAAGGCCCCGAGTTTGATTCCCAGCAATAACTCCCCAAAAAATAAAGAAAAAAAAAGAAATATTTTAAAGACTGGGGCATAGATAAGGAAGCTAGATCTGTATTCTTCACCCAATGATGATGACAACAGAGTTGTAAATTTACCATATGCTAGACAGTGTCATAAACAATTATGTACACTGTTGTCTGATCTTTAGTAGAATTTCCTCCCCGTTCCACAGGCAGGGAGCTGAGGCACAAAGAAAATATGTAACTTTCTTAAGATTTCAGAGCCACTCCATGGCAGGCTGGTATTCGGTATAGTTTTCTAGCATAGAGCCCAGCTTTTGAGGTACTACTTATCATCCTTTATCATCTTTCACAAAATTTATGGAATTTTCACTTGACAGACCAGATACTTTTTGCTTTGAAACTATCAAAAGTTCCTCCAAGGATATTTTGGGAAATTTCTTCCCTTAATAAGGGTAGGGTTTTGCTCCAAGGATGCTCATAGGAGGGGTCCTCTAAACATGTGAATTTTGAAAAGAATTTCAAAATGCATGGTCTATGAGTTAAAGATTTAAAATAAAATGTCAAAATCTGGGTGCAGTAGCACACACCTGTATTCTTAGCTAGGTAGGAGGTTTGCATGTGGCCCAGGACTTTGAAGCCAGCCTGGGTAATATAGTAAGACTGTTTCCAAAAAACAAACAAACAAAAAACAGTAATCAAGCATTTATAAAGGAGGACTTTTAAAATTTGGGTAGCATAATTTGAATGGTATGGTAAAATTTAAAAGATGGTAAGATCCACTAAAAGGACAGAAACTAACAGCTCCAGAAAATAATACGGGAAAAAAAGAAAACAAGAGAAAATACTAAGTTCTCATTTTAAACCAAAGTAAAAAGAGACAAAGTTACTACTGAAATTATGACAGGCATGGATGACATTAAAGACTCATGATCTGTCACTTTAAGGGCCTGATGCCTCTGGAGCTGTTGTGCAGAGGGTCCATTTGGCACTTGGGGGTAATGTACAAGTGGAAAAATGAAAACCCCTTGGTTTACAAATTCCAAGAACTACACAAAATCCTTTAAGCTCAAAATCTTGCCAGGTAAATAAATCTGCATAATATTACATGTATGAGGCAGACAGCGATTCTGTCTCTGCTTCTCTTCCCTTCTTCTTGGTAGCATCTGTATACTGGTGTGGGTACCAGCAATCCTGACAACTTGTTCCCTTGACTTGTTTCCCTACTGCTGCTCCACGGGGAGATAAGGACCAGCCAGGGGGGTAAGAAGTTTGATGAATATCTATTCCTTGCACTACTATCTTTATAGTAAGTAGGTTATTTGTGCAATTCAGGAGGACCAACCAATTTTAGTCTCTTAATTCAATCTGGATAACCCACACGTGGCATAAACTACACGGCACTATGAAGCAGTACAAAGAGTTGTTTTCTAGGAGCCAAAACCAACCCAACTTTGCTCTCTAATATTAATTAGCTATGTGAGCTAGGTTAGGGATTGGCCCATGTTTTCTGTAAAAGGCAAGACAGGAAATTTTTAAAGACTATGCTGGCCATACAGTCTTTGTGGCAGCTACTCAGTTTTGCTGTTCAAATTACAGCCCAGGAACAGCCACAGACATGTAAACAAATAGGCGGGTGGGACTATGTTCCAACAGAACTCTAATAATAGATACTGAAATCTGGACTTCATACAATTTTGATATCACAAATACTAGGTTATTTTTTATGTTTTCTCCTTAACCATTAAGAATGTGAAAACACTGCTAACTCAAGAGGCAGTACAAGAACAGTAGGCTACTAGGCCCATAGGCTTTACTTTATGGACCGTGACCAAGATCAGGTGAGCAAACCCTTAAGGCTCAGTTATCCACTTGTAAGACAGGGCAAGAGTATTTGTTGCCCCGGCTGCTCATTCACTGTACTGAGAAATGTAAATATAGAGGAAATACATGATTGTTTGGATTCTATCAATATGTGGTACACCTGTTTGTAGATGTTTAAATTTGTATGTTTCACAGTAATCCTCACAACAATCAAGTGAGCCCTTTTCCAGGGGAACTTGCAGTAGATAGAGCAATGTGCTTGAGGTCACTCAAGAGTTGACAGGATAGGGCAGTTGACAAGAGTGAGGCTGAAGCCCAAGACCTAAATACTAATCTTGGACCACCTGTTTCCTCATTTGCAAACAGTATCGCCCAATGATACTCTCAAGGGATTGCTGAGAGTGAGTAATACAGTTTGGTAAGATGCCCACACACAGGAGGCTCTCAATGAATAGCAGCTGCTAATTTGTTACTATCAAGGAATCAATCTAGAAAAGGAGCGTAAACCTTCTGGATTCAAATCCTGTGAGGAATAAGCACTTTTCTAAAGTCATATTTAGTTAAGGCCTTTTACTGCAATTGCTTTGCTTATTCCATGCAGGTTATCAATCTCTATGACATCAAGAAATGAACAGAGGTGAAACGTTCAGTAAAAGCATTCTTTGAATCGTAAGAGGAAAATATACAACCCCCTCTCATTTTAGTTTATAAGATCTTATTCCTTTGGTGTAAAGGCGTATAAAAGTTCATGCAGACAGTACATGATGTAAATGAGAAACATAAGATTGTAAATGTAGTGTAAAAATTTCTACCTTAAGTGCTGTCAAAAAACATTATCATTATGACTGAAATTTCTTTAATTATGTTAGTTTGACTCTTAAACATCTCTTTCATTTATACACTAGTGTGTGTGTGTTCGTGTGTATTTATTTGAGAAATACAGTGTATGGATCTTTATGATTTACTGTTTTCAAGTGTAACTAATTTTGCTGAAATACCATTTTGACAACATCCTAGAGCTCTAAAGGTTGAATAATGAACTCTAGAAAATTTACTATGAACATACATAACTCAAATTTACCTCTGTGACATTATTCTTTTTATGTCAAAGCCCTGCCCAAATGATTCTTAAGAGATAATTTTCTCATAGCATTTTCCACTTGATTCTGTTGAATCAAAACCACATTTTGCCTTTCATTAAATACTGGACTGTATTTCCATAAATAATTATCTCACAGCAGTAACACAAATGTGAAAATAAGTATTACCGTCCCCACTAATTTCATCTGTAGATCCGGGTGGCATGCAAAGAAAGGGGGAGTAGGGAACAGAGGGAAGGAGACAGGAAAGAGGAGGGAAGAGAAAGGAAACACTATTAAAATGACAAGTAAATCAAAGCATCAGAAAAATAACAAAATCACCCCCCAAAGTCTAATTCAAAAGATAAAAGATTGTAGTAGTATTTACTTGAATTGAAAGATATTATGCTAAGTTTTAAGGTTTTGATATATTATATGACGTTATACAGTATTATAGAGTTTAAATTAGTTTCTACCACACTGAGCAAAATTAATTTGTTTCTCATAATTAAATGTTAAAAATGGCTTCTACCTCGCTCAAAGAGAATTTGTGTATTCTTAGATAAAAAGAAAACAATTAATCACTAATGTGCACATTATGATAACTAGGGGAACAAGCCCACGGCATATCTATCCCAATGAGCAGAGGGGACTTTAATATTACCATGGGAGAAGTACTAGGCCAGGCCTGCTACTAAGAACTGTAGAGGACTGCAGGACCTGGAGCTCCAATGACACACAAGGCTCACATTTAGGGTTTTTTTTTAAATTTTTTTTTTCTTTTTGAGACAGGGTCTCACTACATAATTCAGGTTGGCCTTGAACTTGCAGCAAGTCCTCCTGCCTCTGCCTCCCAAGTGCTGGGATTACAGGCATGTGTTACCATACCCGGCAAGGCTCAAGTTTAAATTTTGCTCTAAATATTTTGGAGAAATTATTGTTTCAACAGTTGTAAGAAATCATTCCTTTCATAGAATATTCTCCAAATGGCATGTCTGCCTCATCTATGCCACATCCCTGAACATTTGTCCCCAAAGCACAAAAAGCAGACACCTGAGGTTCACCCTATCTCCTTCATTTGGTTTCATGCTGTATTAGGAAATCTACTGAGCAAAAAAAATGTGGCCCTGCCAACACCTGTGGGAAATCACTTGGAAAACACAAACAAAACTGGGAAGCTACTTTTTGCCCTGGCACGCATTAAAAACTAGCAAAGAGGCAAACAAGAAATCTTCTATTCAAGAGAGTAGCCCAAAGATTGTAAGACACAAAACCTTTCCCCCAGTTATCACTTCTGGACAGTAGAGAACACATACACATATTCAGTAAAGGTATGATCTGTTTAGGATAATCTATAAGCATCTGGTTAGAGTTAAGTTTCACAAGAGTGCTTTGGTTAATAGGAGAGCCTATGAGAATTCAGGGCAGTACCGGTAGGAGGAGGTTCATGGGAACAGAAGACCAAAGGGAGAAAGCGCCTAGCTTTCTTAACTTTATGTTGGCAGTGACTGACTCCTTTATAAAGAAGCAAGAGAAGGAAAGAGAAAAATAGAAACAAATTATTTCAATATAAAAGACAACCTCTTTTACATTTCAAGGCACATCTGTTAAAAACAAATACAAAATTGCAATGCTTTTGTTACTGGCACACCTTATTTTTTACTATGATTGACTTGTGGTTTTTAAAAAAAAATTGGTATTTTAAAATGTAACTGTATGTTTTGGCAAAGACTGGCAGTGGTATAAAAGAAGACAATGAATGTTCCCAGTTCTGGACAGCCAGCTACTAAAGATACAGATATTTTTATAAATAACAAAACTGAAACTACACAAAACGAAATGAAACAAAACAACCAACAAATAATTCAAGAATTAAGAACATTCAACCATAAAGAAAAACTTACAGAAAACCAGTGGACCTCGTTGTGAAAAAGTTGTCTGGGCAATTTACTCCAACCATCGGCTAAGACAGACTCACAGATCTACATTACCTTAACATGAAAAACTGGTGATGAGGATGTTTGAATACGCAGGCCACAAAAACCTGCATTATTTATATTCATTCATGTACTCAAAATTTATTTAAGAGGCAGTTTCTCTAAGCAAGCAGTGAGAACAGAGAAACAAGAATTCCAGTATGGCAACAGTGGACATAAATTAGTCAAATGCAAGCAAGGAATGAAGCTTCGAGATGTCGTAGATGTAACATGTGATTGACACGCACAGTACTGACACACAGGGCACCATCAATAAAGTCCTGACTTTGAGCATGGACCCAGGGAGAATGATGGTCAGGACCATTTGGCTGCAAAGATGGCAACAATGCCATCTGACAATAGCAACATACAAGGAACAGGAATGGGAAGAACTGAAATGTACACTTCAGTTATACTTTCTAAATGATTTGTTTGACTCCAATGGCATTTATTGACTATTTCACTTTACTGCTTGATATGAAAAGCTACCTGTATCACACACCACATTTCCAGACTTCCTATGTGATGGCCTTGGAGTACAGCGCTCTCTGGTCTATTGGTGAAGATGGGAATGACTTAATAATAATTTAATGCTCTGTGTGAAGATGGACAGGATGCTGGATTTGAGTGGGGGAGGGGAGGATCAGGAGGCAAGAGCTATGTGGGAGGTTACTGGGATGATCATGGATAAAAGCATGCTGTCAGTATTAAACTTCTTGATTTTGACAATGATATTCAGTTACATAAGATGATGCTTCTGGTCTTAAGAAACACACACTAAGCACAGTGGATCTGAGTAAAGAATTTTTGAGACTCTATTTACTATTCTTGTCATCACTTTCTAAGAATGAAATCATGATAAAATAAAAATACAGGGAATATGGGCTCTGGCTCCAGACAATCTGGATTCAAACACTTTCTGACCTTAGGAAGGTTACCCAACTTCTGTTTCTGTTTTTTTACTTGTAAGACAGATTACTAACAGAAACTACCTTGGTAGAGCTGAGGGAGGATTCCCTGGGTAGCTGGCTCAGAATAGCAACGCTACAAGTACCAGCTATTCTTATTTCTCTACTCTCTATTTTTAAACAGTGGGGTATTCTCCATATTGGCCTAAAAGCAAATAGTTTTTTAAGATGTCAAGTACAGATTTTCTTGAGAAATACCAAGAACATCATCCTGCATCAGAAAAAAGACATTAGGACTCATTTTATTAAAGAAGATCATTTTCATTATATTTTTTGAGCATCTAACATGAGCTAGGCATATCATGCAGGTTGTGGGGTTACTACAGTAAACAAAATAGGTCCTCAAACCCTTAATTTATTGATCTTAAGTTCTAGTATAAGAGAAAGACAAATAAAATACATGATGTGGCCTGTCAACATACAAGTACTATGAGGACAAACAGAGCAGAAGGGAGACAGCAAGTATTTTCATACAGGGCTGCAACTTTAAATACGTACTTACAGAAGGAACCATTTGCAAGGGTATCCAGGAGGAAAGGCAGCGGCCATGTACATATCTGGGAAGGACAGCACAGACAGGGCACACAGCAGATATGCAGAGCAACAGCACAGTGGTCAGGCATGGTAGATGAAGCTTTAGCATTAGGGTGACAGGGAGAGATGGCAGGCACACTCAGTGAGGTAAGAGGGGGCAGCAAGTCTAAGACCTTGCAGCTCATGATAAAGGTTGTGCTTTTTATTCTAAATGATGTTGAAGCCTGAAAATAGAGGAAGTTAGGCAGATAGGGCACAGGTCCTGAAGAGTTAAGTGAGTTGAAATACCAGAGGGCTCAAACAATTAACTTATGCAGACTATCACAGATTAATAAAATACAAGGGGGAAAGAACAGATCCCTAAACAAACAGAAGAATCCCAGGCAGAAGTGAAATGAACAAAGTAGCTTGCTTTCTGGTCATCAGATGTTTACTTGCAACCAGCAGCACCTCTGAATTCTGTCACATTCCGTTATACTAAAAACTGTATCAAAAGCCCCTAGACTTAAACACCTACAGTGTGTGCTGTACAGAACCCCTCCCCAACAAGTGGGGAGCTTTTTCTTTTATTCTTTCTATTAAACATACACTTGATCATTCCCCACCATTTGCTGCTTGCTGTTTTGTTGGCGTCAATCTTTGTTGCCCCAAAACCAGAACTTGAAAGCTAGAAGGAACTGGTTACAATGTCAAGAGTGAACGAGTGAAATAGTCTATCCTACTTTAAAGACTTCCGGACTTGCTATGTGATGGCCTTGGAGTACAGAACTCTCTGGTCTATTGGTGAAGATGGGCCTGACTTAACAATTTAATGAGATGGGAAGTGGGAGGCTGAAGTGAATGCGAATGTTAATAATGCACGATAAGAGGACTGTGAAAGCACCTGGAAGACGGAGCCAACTGGGATTTATGATGGACTGGATGAGGGAGGAGAAAACAGTAACATCAAGAATGGCCCAAAGATGGCCTACTAGCCAGGTGGAAGGAGAGCCATGTAGTAGGTGGAGGAGGCAGAGGCTTCACTTGGCTGGGGGACCACAAGTTCTTCCTGAAATCATCGTATGTGGGGTGCTTGTGAGACTGGAACGTACACGGTGAGCAGGCAGTGCTGTGGGAGTCTGGATGTCAGAGAAGGATTCTGGATTTGGGAGAACTTGATTAAGCCATAAATTCAAAGACAGCCTCAAGGTAAGCACTGAGGCTGGCAGAAGTAGTGCAAGGAGTAAGTCCTGTGTCCTCAATGTGAAGGGTGGACATTCAGTGAGCCAGGAAGACTGTGGCATCCTAGAAGCCAAGAGAAGGGCAGCTTCAAGAAGCAGCACCAAAGAGTACAGTGAAAGGACTGACAAATCCCAGCCAAGGTATGCAGGCAGGAGTTCCAAGTGAGACCAAAACAGGGAGTATTTTTGGTCACTGAAGTTCAGTTGTGATATAGATGGTGTGGAACAGTCAGAGTTAAACTTAGCAAAGCTGTATTTCTAGCAAGAGAGGAGAAGAAACCCAGACAGAGCAGAGGTGATGCAGGTATATGCCAAAGAGGAACATGACCACTAAGTAGGGGTTTTACGCTAAAGAAGCCAATGGAGACACAAAGAGGTATGATGCAGGACAATGGAACGGTGCAGGCCCAGTAGAGTGGGGACCCTGATAGCATCAAAGTGTTGTTGAAGCTGAGTACCCAAGCTGGAAAAGTAGCAGATGGTGGTCAAAGATTTGAGATGCAGCAGGGCTGTAGTACCGACTGGGCGCAGGGACCAGAGAGTGGGTGACTGTGGGAAATGGAGGACAAGGCTGCTGGCAGATCACTGACAATGAACATGGAGATCCTCCAAAATTGGGGTGGGATTGCTGGGGAGCCAAAGTGAGCTGGGCGCTTAGAATTTTAAAGAGTACAGGTGGAGCTTACTCTGATACGTGAGCTTCAAAGTTGGTGTTTTTGAAGGTACAACAATGAGAGGCAAGGGATATTTACCTCACCTCCAGTCCTAGAATACAATGGATCCCACAGAAACAAAACAGCCATCACCAGTAGGGTTGCAGGGCCATTAAGGGGTACCATTGCCTCTAATGACCCTGTACTATTGAGGGCTAGTTTGTGTTACAGGCAAGCAACAAGCAGATTTAGACAGAGGCTCAAGTGAAGGGTATTAGAAGTTGGGCAAGAGCAGGAAATCCAGCAGAAAAGGGCATGTGCAGAGGGTATGGGGGTACATGGGGGTCTGGGCTTCTACAGGAACTGGTATAAACAGGGATAAAAGGCAGGATGAGGTCAGTTCCAAGGGATCATCTGTTTTTCTTTTCACTTGTAGCTATACAAGCAAAGCAGTATTTCCTTTTGAGTACACCTTTCCTTGGGCATTAGGGTTTGGTGTGGATGATGCTGAACATTACTTGAGTTCTGTGTCCTGGGAAAACAGTCTTTCCATCAAGACATCCAATGTGGAGTGACCATGGGGGAACCGCCCCCCCATCTCAAACAGTGCTAAAAATCCATGAATTTGTAGTGATAGTAAAAAAAAAAAAAATCCCAAAGAACAAAAACAATACCTGGTTAGCAAGGTAAAACTTATTACTTTAAAAGACTGGTAAATAAAGGGGGAAAAGGGGAAGTTTTCTCATCTTTTCAGTAGAAACCACTCCTTAGGGTAATGAAACAGCTGATATGGGGAAGTATCTTTAGAAATATTTCAGCTAAAGGAGGGAAGAAGACATGACAGAATTAGCTTACAGCCATGCTGTGGCCCCAGTGAAAGCTAGCCATGGTTGCCAAGAATTGCTAAAACAGGTAAACCTCGTGGGCTGTTATAATGGATGGATCAGAGACTGGCAGGATCCCAATCCACCAAACAATTTAATCTCACAAAGAGAGAGAATCAAGTATTTATCACTTACAAAGTATTCTTCCTACAGAGGGTTAAACCATTGGACCTAAATCAAATCAAATCAAATCAAATCCTTTTGGGCGGGGTGGTACTGAGGATTGAACCCAAGGGCTCATGTATGCTAAGTAAGTGCCCGTAATGACCTACAATCTCAGCCTTTTTTATTTTTTATTTTGAGAAAGGGTCTTGCTAAGTTGCCCAGGCTCACCTCAAACTTGTGATCCTTCTGCCTCAGCCTCGTGGGTAGCTGAGATTACAAGTATGCATCACCACACCTGGCTTCAAACTTCTTTAAATCCTAGTAAGCAGTTTATAGAGAACAAAGGGCCCAGAGATGACAAGGTAAAGAAAACGATGCCATAAAAATGTAATTCACCCCATTCAGAATGTAAGAACTGTGGGTTAAGTGCCACAATTCTTCCACAGATAGCTACAATTACAAACCAACAAAAAGGGAGGACTACGTGACAGACGTGAGAGGGGCACTGAGCAAATTCAATAGTATCATTCCTTTTACTCTTATCTGGACAAAACCAAGTGTGAAATGGGGTAACCAGGGCACTCTGAACACTGGCTATCTGATACTGTTTTTTAAAAAGCTAGTTTTAGAAATATTTATAGGTGAAATATACCTTAGGTTTGCTGTAAAATAACCAATGGGAACTCTATGTCTGTAAGAGGCTGGAGGCAGAGGTGAAATGAGATTGGCCCTAAGATTTTCACCACTGAATTTGGGTGATAAGAATGTGGAAAATCAAAATAGAATTCTATTTTCTCTTCTGTATATGTTTGAAATTTTTTATGAAAGAAAATGTAAAGAAATAACACATGGTGGCACTTATTATAGTATTTATTCATCTCTATGATTTGTTTTGACTTGTTCAGTTTGATTTTAGCTCACAATTCCTGTGCAGTTACCACATGCTACAAACAAGGGATGGGGGCTGAGGTCTAACTCGAGAATTATATTTTAAAGATCCAAGTATTCCTTTGAAATTTTTCTCTGAAAAGTAGAAAATAACTAGTCTTTTTGATGTCAGTGGTACCTATTTTATATTTAGCAACATGAGATTTGGGCTCCTTGTATTTTAGTAATCAACTGTTTAAAAAGATTTTAAAGGTCATTACTATTCTTAATCAGTTTAGCCAGGGAATCATACTATGAGTCAAGTATACTCCAGTATACTCAAGTGTACCTCCAACTATGAAGCATACACAATTATAAGAGACAGAAATACATTTCTGTTCAAAGTACTTTCATGAAGCATTTCATTCCCTGTATAATACAGTAGCTACTGGGGAGAAAATATTCTGGAAACCATGGCATCATCAAAACTGAAGCTAAGAGTGTAGAGCCAGACACAAGTAGTTCTTTCAATCTTGAACACAGGGCAGACTTTTACATTTTAACAGAAGAGTCAGTATTATATTCCCCCTAAATGAGGAAAAACTATAATGGACACACAAAGTAAAGTATTGTTCTAATCCACACATATCAAGCTTTTGGAATAAACCAGCAGGGCTTAACACAAAGAGAACGAGCCTTAGTGTCCAAGACCTGAGCGTCCATCAGGCTATTACTCATGAGCTATGTGAACCAAGCCATGCCACTTAAATTCTCAGAGTCATAATTTCCTCATCTGTGTAGTGGAAATACATTGAGGATGTCCTAAGGTTAAGACAAGACAATGCGTGTGGACCCCTGAGCCTCAATCATATGTAAATAACTTTTTTTTACAATGTAGTGGCATAGCAATGAATGTGCAACAGGCTTAGTATTTAAGAGACCACAGGAAAACAGTCATTATTATAGACCCTACCTCCCTACATTATATAGAAGTTTACAGTTTAAAACCACTTTTCCATGTGTAGTTTTTTAAGAACTGCAATGATACAGCTTGATACATTTATTTTGTTAAAATTTCCCCTAATAATTTATGATAATTTTTAGTCATTAATTTGAAATAACTAAAAGTAATCGTATATATTAAAATTATGCTGTGTGAATAACAATCAAGCCAAAATAATGTTATAATTTTTGAAATTATAACAATAATAGTGTAACAGTATTATCTGTAATACTACTAAAAATAATAATACTGAAAGAATAATACTGATAATAATAATACTGTAATAATACTGAAAATAATATCGAAAAAGGAGGGGAGGGGAAGGGGGGGAAACCAAGATATATCATGTACAGGTACAAAATAACCATGTTGAATATGATCATTATGTATACAATATACCAATACATGTTCTTGGTAAAAAAAAAAAAATATATATATATATATATATATATATAGAAAGTATTCCAGGGTGATACATTTGTCTTTTGGCACAAAGGTTTTGGCAGAGACAATCAAACCAAACATTTCTACTGGCAGATGAAAAAGACCACTGTACTCACTTATCTTCATGATAAGATACAAAAAGAAAAAGTATAATTTGCAGTCCTATCATGTAAAATACAAACAAGACCATGGGTATAATGTAATGGCAACATGTATTTCTCATTATATCTGAGATTCTACCTCTCAAGCAAGGGCCTGCTTACCAAAAACAAATACATGCCCACAAACACAAAAAACTAACCAACCAGGGGTTAAGGATTTAGCTCAAGTGGCAGAGCATTTGCCTAGCAATGCAAGGCCCTGAGTTCAATCCCTAGCACTCAAAACAAACAAACTCAGTTTTCTTCACTGATTTGGAAGTACCTGTGTATTCATGATTCCAGCAGGAGCCCGATCATGCAGGCTACTACTCCCTCTCTGAACACACCTACCCATCACTCAGGAAAGACTGCAACACCAATTTACCTGGATACATTCTAAGGCCTACCTGAGCTCTACAACAGGCCTAAATTTCTTTTTTGGGACCAGAGAAATGTGTTATCCAAGCTTTTTTCTTATTCTCTAATAATCTTAACTTTTGTAGAGAAAGACTGTCTAAATTTCAAAGATGAACTCTCCTAAGGAGTGCATCTAGCATGGTGCTTGGCACACAAACTACTCAACTATCTGTTTAAGAGATTAATGTAAATGGAACAACCTAAATGCCCAACAACCAATGAATGGCTAAAGAAAATGTGGTTTTTCTACACAATGGAGTACGACACAGCCATAAAAAAGGATAAACTAGAGTCATTCGTATGTAAATGGACGTTCCTTGAGAACATACTTTTAAGTGAAATAAATCAGACACTCATGAGTACACATCGAATTGTCTCTCTGATATGAGAAACCATAACTGTAAATAAGGACAAAGAGGTGTAATAGATATTATATAAAAGGAAGATAATATACAAAGGAGAGAAGTACTAGAAAGAAAGATGGGGAAAAGCAGAAAGGCAACAAAGGAAAGAAAAGGGAAAGGAAAAATATGGAAAATGATGAATAAACCTGTTGTAAATAGGGAAGGAGGGAACAGAGGGGAGGGGTGGGGAAGAGGGGGGAGAACCAAGATGCATCATGTACAGGTACAAAATAAATGTGATGAATGTGACCATTACATGTAAAATGTACCAATACATGTTCTTGGTTTAAAATAAAATAAAAAAAAAGAGATTAATGTAAATGGGAAATGCACAATTGGAATAATGTCCATCTGCAGGATTTGCTGGGGTTAATGAAGTAGCGTATGACAAAGGAGAAGACAATCTATGTTGCTGGCACACAGACTGTAGCCTCACCCCACTGGCCTGCAGACAGAACAGGCTGTTATACAGGATTCCACAGGGCCTGGCAGCAGCAGGGCCTTGGCCTTAGAGCACCAGCACAACATACCATACAAGAGGTAAATGACAACAGAGAAATAACCTTGGGATTTGTTAACATACTAGTTTTCTAAGTTATCAGCTGAGCAGACATATTCGTAGAAAAGGTGAATATCAGCATTTGGGCTAAGTGCACCATCACTGGAGTATGCACAGGTTTCAGGAAGATGCAATGTTTTACAGTCTTGGTGAAAGAAAAATACCATACTTGTTAGTCTAACTCTGCCTAAATAAACAAACAGTGGGTAAAATGACTAAGGACCAAAAGGACTCCAGATATAATTTGCCACATCACTAACTATTCACTGGACACTGACCATTCTTCTCTGCCTAGACTATATATCACCCACTGATAGTCATGCATCGAAAAATCACCAGCTCTGGAGAACAGAGAGACTGTAACATAATGACAGGAAGAACAGGTGAGTAGGAAAGCTGCAGCAGCACTACAGAAATAAAAGGGAAACCACAATCTCAATTTAATGTGGCTAAGAAACAAATGGACAAGGGAAGAGAAGGCAACAGGTAGATGGCCTTGGAGGGCTAAGCTAAAGAGCCTGAGTGTGATCTGATGGGTACTAAATTTTTACTGAAAGTTTCTGAGCAAATATTTGCCTATTTAAATTAATGTGGTAGCAATCAAAGAAATAAGAGGGAAGGAAATATGATCCTCTTGTTTAGGTCCATCTAGGAAAAAAACAAAACAAAACAAAACACGAAGCCAGAATCATAAGACATTAAGATGGGAGTTGAAGCCAATACTCGAGCTCAAGCAATGACTGTATCTTTTGCTAGGTATGCAATCTTGAGCAAATTACCTAACCTTTCTGGCATTAAGAGAAACTATTTCATTTGTCTGTTTTAAAGACAAAACATAAACCAAAGCCTGGAACAGTCTCTCCTGCAAGGGCTCTTAGAAGTCAACTAACTTTCTTCTTCTTAGTGTGCCTCTGATACAAGATGAAAAGTTGGAGAACACAAAGGAGGAGTTGGCTGGGAAAGTAAAATGAAGAGGCTTGCTGATGACCAGCTGCTAAAAGAAATGCTGGGGTTCAAAACTAAAGAGTGGAGGGTATTGATGAAAAGAGATCAGCAAAACAGAAGGATAAAATTTGAATGCTCTGGTAAAATCTACTTTACTACCTGAAGACAGATAACAAAAACAGTACTCATCAGCCCAAAAGAAGAATATTTCAGCTTGCTCTCATCCCTGAGGTGCTATAGGGAGTGTGTATAGTAAATACGGCAGCCAGAGGTCATGGCATCCTGGGACTCATCCCAAAAGCTGCCTTTCAGGCTGGCATGGAGATATACCACAGTGCTTATGAGTTACTCAGAGGCCAGCTCAGATCTCACCCATTCTGCAGAACAGTCTCAGATGTCCTGTGGCTGCTTTCCTCCTCCTACTATGGGATGTAATGGTTTCTCTCACTGAGTCTCTGTTCCCACCAAGGGCCAAATAAGCACAAATGCTCAGGGCTGTCTGGCACCCCTACATCACTTCCGGAAACCTGGGGCTTACTCTGTAAGTCTTGGATTAGGTTCAAAGGATGTTTTCCTGGAGAACATGTGGCAACCTGATGCTGACCGGTCAGCCAGGTATAGCACTGAGAACTCTCCACTCTGTTGAGAGGCAAACAGTGATCCCTCAGCTGACACTATAACATGCACCATTACTGTTTCTGCCAGTCATGTAAAACACTTCTGGAGAAAGGCGGGTGAGATGTTTGCAACCCCTCCCCCGGAAAGAAAAGGTATGCTACACACTTCTATGTTGGACACTAAAAAAGAATCCAGTATCAAGTAGTAAAAGCACGAAACTAACTTTTAGGAAAAACTAACTCAAAACAAAACAAAAAAAAACTAACTCAAACAGAAACTGAGTCTTGTCTACATTGACATAAAGTTATCGGGAAGGTATTGTTTTAGAAACGAAACATGTATGTTCACATTTGTGTCTCAGAACAGATGATATGCACATATGTGTGTATGTAAGCAGTACGGTACATGTTCTTTAAGACACCCACGTTGGGCCCTTGGGAGATACTTTCTCCTTCCTCTTATCTCCCACATTTTTAGATGGGGAAAAAGTGCACATATATTTTGAAAACATGCCAAGAAAAAGTACACTACACTCATCACAACAGCAAATAGTTAAGATAATACTTATGCAATATCTTAACTATATTTTAGAAACACCAATATCCAAACATCATTTTATGTTAATCAGGAAGGACAATAACCATTATAAAATGTTTCACATGTCTTGAGCTTTAAAAAACAGTGACTATACAAGTATATGCTATTACATTCTACTGTTTGCAACGATTAATTACAATTGCAACTTCAAAAGGAAAAACTTTCACTCTTATATGATTAATGTCACATTTTTGGGGATGCTGGGGATCAAACTCAGGGTCTTGTGCTTTGTAGGTAAGTGCTCTACCACTGAGTTAAATCCCCAATCCCTAATAAGACTTTAAAACTAAAAAGTAACCTAGAATCCTATATAACCTGGTGAGTAATCTAGTATTTCACATATACATCTCATCTAAAATAAAATCTGAGCCATATTTAAAACTCTAGTGAAGGTAAAATTATACACATACTTTATTTTTATAAACTACTCTAGAATTAAGCAACCATATTAAAAATGGACAGAATAAGGAATTTCCACCCCTTGCAGCTTCCTCTCTCTTTGAGGTCTTTACTTTGAGCTCCTTACCTGACACGGAGACAGCATGTGTCCGGACACCCTGCTTTTCGCTATTGGCCAACCTGGAATAGATGGGCAAAGGTGAGTGCTGCACAACCCAGATCAAACCACAAGGGCCCTCAAACATGGAGCTGCCTTGGATTAGGAGGACAAGGACGTTTTCCAGGAAGATTAAATTTTGGGTGAATTTTTTAAAAATTGGATTCTACTACTACTCAACACGGGCAGATTGGTTTGATGTTTTAAAGAACAGAAATTAATACAGGTAACTAAACTGGGGTGTGGGTCAGTGGTAGTGTTTGCCTAGAATGTGCAAAGCCCTGGGTTTGATTCCCAGCACCACAAGGAACACTGAAATGTTGTGAAAGTTACTCATGACAATGACTTAAAACCACACAATACTATATAATGTGGTGTGCATAAATTATACAAAACTTTACATTTAAATGATAAGACTGGGAAGGACTGCTCAAAATTACGAGAAAAGGGTCATATACTTGGAACTGAACTTTTTCTCCCTAAATCGATCTGAAATGGCAGCATGACTAGTTCTTCTTAAATTTGCAGCATGTAAAAAAGTCAAGAAGCACATTAATACATATTATTATTTGCACAATGGAAACAGGTAACCTTAATGAATGTGGTTATCTGCTTCATAAGATGACTCCAGAACATTAGCATTTTACATATTTAGCCCCATTAAAATAAAATTTTGGCCAGAATTTTTGATGACATTTAAAAAATGCAAGCAGAGTTTAAAACTTTGGAAACCACAAGCACAGAGAAAAGAAACACTAATACTTTAGATGTCATTTACCTTGGTCTTTTTATTAAAAATAGCAACAAACCTCTTCCAGGTCCATAAGCATTTACCACAGAAGTACTGAATGGACATTTTTTCCAGTATACAGAATTTATATTAGGAAATACTGAAATCTAAAACAGTACATCTCTTTGAAGAACTAGAAACTGCCTAGCCTCTGTAATAATCATAAACTCAGAGTTTAATTCTTTTATTAACTCCGCAAATATTTGAAATTTTATTACTTTATAAAAATTTAACTGGTTATTTTCCTAACATATGATCATAACTATCTTTGAATTGTATTCAGTGGGAAGTAACTGGATCTTCACTTATAATTTATACCATTTGCTTTCTTATTCTGTTGCCAAAACTGGGTCTTCTTTGGTCATCCTACATTCACCCATGCTGTTACCGACTTTCTCATCTTGCTTGTTTTCTACCACTTCTTTGATCAATGGTTGTAACAGTGTCCTGCTGCCACTGATTTGAGGAAATTCCACTCTTTATTCAATTTTTCTAGTCTTCTACCTCTTCTAACCTACTATCTTCACTCATTTTTAATCTACATTTATAATACCCTCATGTTTAAATCTTCAAAAATCACCCTGAACTTTCAACAACTGACGTTACCTAAGTAAGCAGTAGTTCTGGTCCAACAATAGAGATGATTTTGTGAAACATATGGCCTCAAAACTGGGAAAAAGATGCTGCATCCATCCTTTCCTCACCTACACAGCTACGGTGCACTGACCAGGTACAGTATAGGTCTTGGCCAAATTCAGGGCTATAAATCTACGAGACCCTGGCGATCAGAGAACTGACTGTCCAGTGAAGGGTGTGGACAAGCAAAGAGGCCAGTTTCAGAAGTGTGCTAAGTACTGAGCGAAAGACGTTATAGGAAAAGGCAACAGGAATGACTTCCTGGCCTGAGAGCCAGGGTTTCAAGGGGAAGTGATATGGGATGAGACCTGGAAGATGAGCAGGGCTTAGATAAGGAAAGGGAATAAGAGGCAGATTGTGTCATGCAGAGGCAGAACACTGACCATGGCTTGCAGGGAAAGTCCAGATGTTTGCTCCAGTATTGAGAAAAGTCCCATGGAGCTGAAGAGGATGTGAAAAGTGGCAAAAACCAAGGCTGAAGGAGTCAGCAAGGAACAGCCAGGCAGGCATCTATAAGCTAACAACACTGGAACTTGTCTTAAAGAGTGACAGCAAGTCAGGCAAACTTTGATTAGAACAGTCTTGCACCATAAAGAAAGGACAGGATGATGGGGAGTGCTGGACAGGACGATTTGACAGGAGGTGTGCAGACAAGAGCTGACACAGTCAACCTTAGAATGGTCTGTTTACATAGCTGGTCCTTCACTGGAGTCTGGGAACTTAGATTTTGTGAGAGTTTCCATCAACAGCAAATTGATAAGGTGTCCAAACTGTTCACTCCTGAGAGTCTGGCTTTCTGTTATATGCCAGGCAGAGAGTGTACCTGTGACCAGCTCCCATAAAAATCCTGAGTACCATGTAATGATAGGCAACAATTCACATGTTCTGCCCCAACTCACTGCTGGGGACTTCAGTGTGTTCATGTATGTATGATTCCACAGGGGAGAACCCATGGAAGTTTGCTCCTTGGATTCCTTGAATTTTGCGCTTTGTACTTTGCCTTTTGCTGTAATAAATCACAGTTGTGAATACAATCACATGCTGAGTCCTGTGAGTTCTTTTAGAAAACCATTGAGCTGGGGGGTGGCCTTGAGGTCCCTGACATGTGCCTACTTCAGTAGCCTAGACAGGTATAGCAATCATGGGGTAGGGAGGAGTGGGAAGGCATTGAAGTGGATGGACTTGATATATTCATTTAGGAAGTGGGACTAGAAGACTAACAATGAACTGGGTGTGGAGAAGAAGAGAGGGACAGAACAAGGTTGAGGTCAGGTTTTACCTCTTCCTCCTGGGCCTCTTGCCCCTCTATCCTTCTTAGGTGTAACCCACCTCCAGGAGCACAGTTATCACTACCGACACAGTTATCACTGTATTTACCTATGTACCAAATGGCTAGATTTTAAATTTCACATTTGGGCACACTGGCTGAGAATGCAGAAGTAATTATGTAAGTTCCTTAATTTTATAGACCAACACATTCATCATGAATTCGTGACAGAAACGAATAGAAATAGTACCATAAATTCATCTCTTTAATTTTCCTACTTGTAAAATGGCCAAGATAGCACCTATTTTTAGGTTCTTATATACAGAGAAATTTAATTTTTCAAGAAAGTAGATGACAAAATACAGAGCACTCCTTATTTCTCACAACACCAAATAACAATATGCACAGAACACCACTTACTTGGGAAGTGATGGCAAAGCCCGTTCGCCTTCTGCAGGGAGGAAAAAAAAAAAAAGAGACAGAGGTATGAAGTTCCTTTTATTTTTTTTGAAAAATTATGCCTAGAAGTCAGGTTAGAAGGATTAACCTTATTCTGGTATTTTGACAATAATCTTTAAAGCAAGTAATCACACTTAATCTTTGGTTTCCATGGTTATTTTCAATACTATCACAAACATAAACTGTTAGGTATATATTGTTTAAAAGATACAGCCAAATTGCAATAAATGACAAGCTGATAAAAGATTTCTTCCCAGGAGACTAAAAGGTAAAGGATTTCTTAAAGTCAACATTCCTTGCCAAAGAACTGAATATTTTGCATTTTGGTAAAACCATTCACTACTCACAACACAAAAGTCTATGCAGGAAGCATGGAGAAACACAAGGAAAAAGAAAATTCACAGGAGTGCAGCTGTCAGAGGAATTAAGGCACTGGAGATGGCAGGACACCACAGAGGCTCCCTGGTGGTGACCAGAGGAGCCCACTGCATAGTCAGCTAGAAAGAGTGCCAGGCAGCCATCCAGGGATAATGTTCAGGGTGGGCTTTCTGTGCTGAGCAGGACAGTTCATTCCTTGGGCATAGGGACTACTAGCTTGTGGTGGATCAATCCCAGAAAAGCTCAAGATTTTTCCCCCTGGTTTCCATATGTTCCAGTCCAACTTTATTTTTCTTGATACAACTGATCACCACTTGATATACTATGTATTTGGTTTGCTGTCCTTCTGCATCTCCATGAAATTTCCATGCATTTAGGGTTTTGACAGTTCTGTTCACTGCTAGATCCCTGATCAGGACTCTGGAAAGTGGTAGGTGTTCAATAACAACCTCATGGAAGAGCATGAGGTGTTCTGTCTAGCCTACCTTGCTCTCCAGGGTCACTTTCCACTACTCCCAGATCCTATCCTACTGCACATTGTACCTCCCTGAATGTGCCAAGCATGTTTTGAAAGGTGCTCTGTCTACTAGGCCTCTGAAATTCTCCTGGAACACCATTTCCTACAGGGTCCTTCCAAGAGTGGTGTGCTCTGCTCAGTCCTCCTTTCTCTGCTGCACTCAGAGCACTCACCACACAGCACACATGTGCATGGACTACTCACCGGCCCAGCAGTACCCCTAACATCTCAGAGTACCTGGCCTCTTAGGCCACTGTTTAGCCGAGGAAGACATAAAGACATGAGTCAGCTTGGGAACCCCAAGTGAATTCCTCTTTCTGAAAAACTGTTTACTCACCTATAAAACAGGTATCATCTAATCTACAGAAAATGCTATGAGGCTTACAGAACATAGTATACACAGCCCATTACAAATATCCAATGTACTTCAGACACCCAATATACTTCAGGAACTCAGTCCAAACTTTATCACCTCTGGTCTTGTGGATATCCAACTTTCAAGCAAAATAACCATGTGACATCATCAAGATCACATTTAGAAAAATGGATAAAGCCTGGTGATTAGTATTCTATTTTTTTTTTCTTTTTCTATGGTATTGGGGATTGAATCCAGGGACTTCACAATGGCTACATTCCAGACCTTTTTTATTTTGAGACAGCATTATGCTAAGTTGCCTACGTTGGCTTCAAATTTATGATTCTCCTGCCACAGCTTCCCAGAATCCTGGGATTACAGGTGTGCATCACTGCATCCAGCTTGGTGATTAGTTGGTTATCCTACTAACACTACCACCACCCATTTAACACCCGACATTGTCAATTAATAATATGGCCTTTCAAATGACACATTAGTGTGATTTCTGTTAAACTCTGTTGAAATTTCTACTTCCTCAAAGAGGAAAATAAATCAGTTTTCCCATTTGGGGGTAACAGTGACTTCCTAAGTAGCTGGGCACAAACGAAAAGAAGGCTATAAATAAGGTGATAACTTTTATAAAGTGAGGTCACAAGACAGCGACAACAATAATAGTGCGTCCTTAGGACTGATTCTGGGAGGTTGACTAATGGGCAGACAGCACTCCTAAATCATCTTCTGAAAATAATGTACTAGTTTTCACTAGTGCGAGTATAGAAGTACATTTTTCAATGGCCTTGCAAAGAATGGTTATTACCAGTTTTTTCAAAACATAGTAATTATAAGATGATATATCACTGTTTTGTGCCTATACATTTACTGTACAGTTGCACATCCCCACTTCTCTGAGGGGTCATTTTTATAATGAGATGGGCTGTCTCTTACTCCACAAGTTGGAAGAACATTTGCAATAAAGAGACTTTAATCTTTTATTCTATGCGTCTGAAGTATTTTTCCCTGTGTCATAGCTTTACAAATGTTCCTCTTAAAAGAAGTATTTTAATTATGTAACTAAACTCATCATCTTTCTTTTCCCATCTCTGGGTTCTTGTGCTTTGCACTTGCTTCCCTGGCAGTGTGCAGCATTCACTACTCCACAAGAAAAACTTACTGCAGAAGAGTTCAATTATAATCTCCTCCTTTTTTTTCTTTTTTTTGGTGCTGGGGATCGACCTCAGGGTCTTGTGCTTGCGAGGTGAGCACTCTAACCACTGTGCTAAATTCCCAGCCCCTAATTATAACTCTTAAACTGCTCGACTCTGTCCTCTGGGGAGAGTTTTACTGAAGAATTTCACTAAGTTGCAAAACTGATACTGCACTTTCTTGCAGGGATAGGTTAGATAATACTCTACAATAAGGGCCAAACTAAGGTTGTGTACTGATGCTGGCAAAACTTGGTCCAGGACATTTGGTTTGTGACTTTCATTATGTTTTCCACCAATGAACATCACTTTAAGAGCACTTTATAAATCCAAAGTAATTATGGTAGAGCAAAAGACAATAAAGTACATGTGGGCACACCCATAGCTCACATACAGAGTGTGCTGACCACTTATAACTGTTAAAATCTGTTATGCATACACACATGTACAAGTTGCCTACCATTAAGCAGTTTGTAATTTGAAGAAGACACATGGATATATATAATTATCTGAAATTTTTTTCTTGTATTTTTAAAATTAAAATATTTTTACCTGATACATAAAAAATATAACACATATGATGTTATCATACGATGTTTCATATGTATCATATGCTGTTTCAATACAGGTACAGAATTACTTAAATCAGGGTTAAATATATCTATTTCCTTAAACAGGTGTCATTTTTCATGGTGAAAACATTCAAATTCCTTTCTTCTAGCTTTCTGAAATACACAGTAGATTACTATTATCTATAACCCCACTACTATCACCCTACTGTGCAACAGCACACCAGAAGTTCTTACTCCTATCTTATCAAAACTTAGTACTCATCTATCAAATTTTCCCCATCTCTCCTTCCCATCTTGTCTTCTTATCTTCTGGTAACTACAACTCTGAAAATTAAAAGAAAACAAACAAAAACATCTATTAAAAATGTACCTGTGCCTTATTCACATACATTCCATTAATCTATGAAAAAAGCTTAACTTTAATATGCCAATATATTTTCACCTTAGGGATCTACGATTAAATAGTCATGAGCAGTGGCATTTCTAATCCCAGCACTTTAGGAGACTGAGGTAGGAAGAACACAAGTTTGAGCCCAGCCTGAGCAACTTACTTAGCAAGACCCTATCTCGAAATAAAATATTTTTTAAATGGCTAGGGATGTAAGCTCAGTGTGAAGGCCCTGGATTCAGTCCCTAGTACTTCAAGGAGAAAAAAAGTCATGTTTAAAAAAACAAAAGTAGGGCTTAGGGGTATAGCTCTGCATGCTTCAGCACCTGTCTAGTATGTGAACAGCCCAAAGGATCAATTCCCAGCACCATGAGATAGTCATGTAGTAATATATAAATATACTATGATTCAAAAAAATGTAAACTCTCAAGCTTAATAACTCATTCTGTAAAAACACTAAAAAACTGGTGATTACTAAAACTTAGCTTTTTATGAGCATTTTCACTCATGCTTTTCCATCTGAACAGAATTCCTAAAGCATCCTATGTCATGTTTCAAAGCAAAGTATTTCTCATTATAGGAACAGAAAGCTAATAGTGAAATTGACACTTGTTAATGTGCATTAAATATGCACACAAAACATACTGATGAAGGACATTTGGTAAGTTAAAATGAAATTTAAAAATTTACTTATTAGAAAGGAAATAGGTACTCTCCTACATTTAACATTTGACCCAAAGAACTATCTTTTTGTAAAGGAACTCTCCCCAACATTTAAATATCCTTTGACGGTATACACTCTTGTTTAGAGAATGAAGTGAGAAGTCAAATGCTGGTGGCTGCAAAGGTCTTAACAGAGGGTAGCTTCAGACATTTCTCAAAGTAACTTTATTACTACATTTAAAGAAAACTGCCACAAATACAGTTAGAAAAAATACACAAATAAGCATTACTACTGATATCTTCGGGGGAGAAACACTTCTAGGTGTGCCACATCCTGGTATCCCAGACATATGTTTACTTTGTGCACTTGTGGTTTATGACTTCAGCTCTTGTTTGCAGAGGAGGACACTGCTACTACCTTTTAAACAAAGGGTCCCACGATTCCACTGTTTAAAACATACCCACCCATCCACATGGACATACCCCACTTCATATCCCCATCCTGACCCTAGAGTTGCTTTGTAGTCAGAAGGCTTTCCTGCCAGGCAGGCTGGGCTCTAAATTGCAGACCAGGCATCCAGCCTTTGCCATTTGCTTCACTTGTATGTCTCTCTCTCCTGGCCACTATTTAGCTCAATACAGCCTGTCTGGACACAGACGATGCAAGGCTTCAAGATTCTCTACAAGCATCCTAGTTGCTTAGGTGAGTACTAGAAAGGGCTTTGTCATTAAGGGCAAATTCTATGGACAAAGTGCCCACCTGCCACAGTATGGTGGGCTGCTTATGGACCATATTTGGGACATCCCCAACAATCCCACAAAGGAGGAATTATTCTAATTTTGAAGAGGAGGAACTGGGGATGGGGATTTAGCTCAAGTGGTAGAGTGCTTGCCTCTCAAGTGCAAGGCCCTGAGTTTGATTCCCCAGCACCAAAAAAAAAAAAAAAAAAAAAAAAAGAGGAGGAATCTAAAATTAGGTTAATATAGTGTATCAAGATCACACTGACTAGAAGCAGCAAGGGGAACAGTATCATTGAACTTACGAACCCTGCACATGCTAGGCAGTTTCAAACATTTCTCACACATGAAGTCATTTATTCTCCTAGTACTGCAGAAGACAACTGCTAATTCTGTCCTCTGTGGAGAAGAAAACTGTGGCATACAAAGGCAGGCACACATGCACAGCAGCCAGTCAACTCATGATGTGAACCTGCAAGCTGATGTAAGTCCCAAGCCCAGGCGCTTTCTGTTTTGCATCATGCTAGTGTCCCACTGTGAATGTTTTCATCTGATTATTTTATAAGTCCAAATCCTCTGAAACATCTCTTATTCCAAGGTCGCAAAAAAACCCACCTCATTTCTAAAGTGACACGGCCTTGTTTTTAGGACATTTATTCATTCTAATATTTGATTTCACATCATGATTTAGAATTTATTTTACTCTTCAATTATTTTAAGCTTTTGAGATACGTAAGAAAAACAGGAAAGAGACTAACATCATTTACAATGGACACTTTTTTTTAAAACTCAGAATATGATCTCAAAAATTAATTTAAAAATACTAATGGTAACTTACAAAATATTATAAGTAAGGTGTTCAAAACATGGTACTGTAAATGCAGACACTGTTGTCTTTATGCTCTACTCCAACCCAGCTCTTGGTCTGTGGGAGTGTAAACTGGATCACTGTCTCTAGAGAAACAAGTGTCCAGGTTATCCAGGCCCAAACTGTTCATCTGGTCTTCATATTTACGGTGCTGTTGAAATCAAGAGCAGGCTGCTGGGGCGAAGCTCCTCTAACTATTCAGCAGAAAGCAACAGGGATGACAGGGCAGAAACAGAACCTCACCTTTCTGGGGTCTGATGATAAAGGACTGTGTGGCTCCATTCACTAGTCGGCAGTATCCGTCTATCAGGTCAGCCATGTTCTCTGCTATGGTTAGGGACGGTGCTGTCACTGTCAGAGGCTAAACGGGAAAAGACCAAGAGAGAGACATCATTGTTCTTCCCAGCAATCAAAGGGACAGCTGTGCTATGACATCAGACTTCTACACACACTTGAAAACACAGAGGAGTGGGAGCGAAACAAGATTTGTCAGAAGATCTAAGTGAAAAAGGAAGTCTGATATAAAGGACATTATTCCTAAATTTGTGACAGAAAATAACTTCAGAGGAAAAGATAAAAATCATTTAAACTGATATTCACTTTTTAGAACAAAAGGAGGCAGAAAAAATATTTTGCTTCAGAGTACCTGGCCCCTCTGGCACACTCTAATTGAGGGACTTTTGATAATCAGTAAGTACAAATTGTTTTAGAAATGAGACTAATGTGGAATAAACATATCCATCAAACTTTTTCTAACATTAAAGAAAATTAGTAAAATTTCATTATTTTTAGCATACATAGCATGTTCTGTACAAAGGGTTAAAAATCACTCTTTTCAATATAAAAAAGCTCTATTTCACAAATTGGCTAAAGAGCGATCTTTAAGTGTTATCCAGGAGACAATATGAACAGTTCTGACCCTACATGTCATTTGGCATAGTGTATAGCAAAATAAGAGGACAGCTTAAAATGATGGTGTAACTTCATATTGAGACTTCTGCATGAAATTTCAATTTGCAAGTTTTCAGTATTATATGGTAATATTAGTTAAACTTGAGAATCAATAGATTTCCTGGAGCCTCAGATGTCACCAAACTCTCAGAATCAGGGCAGAACACTGATGAAGCACCCCTCACGGAGGAGCAGCAATGAAAGAGATGAATTCCAAACAATGTGCTTCACACACACAAAACCATGTACCACTTATGGTTCAGATTCGTTCATGTGAGTTTACTTTGTTCATCTTTCAGACACAATCAGATTATGTAGTATTTGAGAAACTATCATTTTTTGTAACATTTCTTTCTTTCTTTCTTTTTTTTTTTTTTTTTTTGAGATAAAGTCTCATTACGTAGTTCAGGCTGGCCTTGAACTCACAGCAATCCTCCAATCGTCCTGCCGCACCCTCCCGAGTGCTGGGATTACAGGCATGCGCCACCACGCCCAGCAATATTTCTTTTAAAACACTGTTGTTGATTAAGAGCACAGGTTATGGACCTACAATGTTGGGAGTGTGAACCTAGCTCTACCAATGATTATGGCCGTGACTAACTTCTTGTGCCTCAGCTTCCTCATCTATGGAATGGGGTTAACCAAAGTACAGTATACCAAAATACCTACTCTGCTTCATTGTGAGAATATCACATGCCCCATAAATCTCACCTATTACTATGATTGTTACTGCCTAGATGGTATCACATATAATATGGTATGGAACACATACTGTTCGTATATTTAATTCCAAAAAAGTTGATTTCCTTGATAATTCATGCTAATCTTAAATTGTCTTAGCAATAATTTTCTTGATTTTAAAATTCCGTCTCCTAACTTATTTCAGGGAACGTTTAATTATTTGTAATGTAACCTTCCATATACTGTACAATAAAGTTGTGATTCTATTGACATCCTAAAAATACCTCATCCTAAAAATAAAACCATTTCTAAAATACTACCATGCTTCAGTCTTCCTTTCATGATGCATTCAACATGAAAGAATCCCTTACCTCAGGTGCACCTGCTATTTTGAGCTGCAGCATTCCTTTTCTGTCCTTGTCTTCGCTGTTTGAATACTGAATGGTCTGCACTTGGTTGAAGTCAGCCAGATGTGTGGGCTTTGGGAAGGAAAGGTAAGATCCTTAGATCACAGACAAATGACTCACTTCACTAATACTGTTAACTGTTTTGTGCAGTTCTCTCAGTCTCAACCTTCAGCTCACTCTGAAGATACTCCCTAAGACTGGAGGTCAGAGGAAAAACTGATTCTCCATGTAGCCTGCAGCAGAGCAGGTGTGAGAATGTCTCTTGCACTTTCAGGTTTGGGATGTGTCTGTTCTTTGTGATGTTCTGAGATCTACACAATTGAGCTGGGTGAGGGAAAGCACAGTTCTGAGAGAGTGCGCAAGGGGGAGAGGGAGAGGCTGGGGGAGGAGAAGGAGGAGGCGGAAGAAGGAAGAAAGGAAGGAGAAGGAGCCCCTTCTCTGACCCACTCACCAGTATGGGAGGAGCCTTATGGAATTCTTATATAATTTCATGACCATGATCACTTTGTATGTGATTCCTACATGTTTCTTCATAAGAATTAGCTTAAATCTGCTTTCTTAGCATATCACAAGGTATTTACTCCTCCTCATCCAATAATGGACATAAGATGCCACTGGGACTAAGCTAGACTGCCTTGCACAAAGGGACTGATGCTCGCTGGCCTTTGCTCATGAAGAACCTTTCTGTTGTTTTCAGGGATTTGCGTGTTTGTTAGACCTCCTGCCTCTCCCTTGGAGCCCATGGGACATTCTCTTGGCCCTAGGCTTATCCTCAGTGTGTACTATGGTGCCTGCAGAGGTACACAACGTACCATCCTGGGATGTCCCCCTACTGTACTGGTCTCTTTTCACAGTACTTTTACTGGCTTCTCCCCTACTCAAATTAGGAGTATGAAAATGCCACAGGGCTGTGCTGTATGTACCCTGTTCTCCCTAACTGCCCCATAGCAGAGTGAAAACTATCGAGGCACCATGGCTTTAGGAACCATCTTTAGACCTGGTATCTCCTTGGAATTTGGACTCATGCATCTAACTGCCTACATGACATCGTATATGGAGAGATTACAAACCTACTACCAATCCTAAAGGCAGTCAAAACATGTTCTGCCTATAGAATTCCCCAGGTCAGTGAAAAGCATTATGTTAAACCAGATTCCTGAGGCAAAAAATAAAGTCATTATAACGATTCTTCTTTTTCCTCTACCACATATACCCAATCTCTCTACAAGACCTGGCAGGCCCAGCTCCAAACATGCAGAAACCATGCATCTTCTTTTCATCTCCTCAGTGTCGCTCCAGTCTAGCTCATCCTACCATATCATACTTAGAAACCTCCAATTGTTTCCTAACTAGTTCCCTTTCATCCATGCTTGTCTTCCTACAATATAATGCCTCTAACCTGGAAGTCCAGGAGATTATTTTTTTTTTGAGATTACTTTAAAAATGTAAATCTGATTGTATCATTCCCTGCTCTGCAAGCCACAATGCAAGCACCATATCCTACACTATTTCTAGGATAACATAATGAACATGATCAAACATCCTATGTGATTTATGTAGCCCCTACCTATCTCTCTGGACCTAATTCCCTCCTATGAGCTCATTTCAATGAGATGTACTCTAGTTTCACTGTAAGTGCGCTAATTCCCTACCATGAGCTCATTTCAATGAGATGTACTCTAGTTTCACTGGAAGTGCGTGGTTTTCTAGTGGACCAACGAATGAGGAATGTGAAAGATGACCAGGGCTGTTAAAGCCCATACAATGTGTGAGAAAGTCACCTGTAATGAAAAATTGTCCTGAATGGCTTTCAAATATCCTGGTGTGTACTCATGTTGGTAAAAAGTCTAATTTCAGAATCCAAGTACATTTAAAAATATAAATTATGCTCTGCATCAAAACTTCCAGGATTGCAATTTATAAGTAATTAAATGGAGTAATGTCCTCTATTGTCTTTGGAATTTTACTAAGAACTGCTCACCATTTGGGGAAATGACATCACTGAGGGCAAGACTTGGTGTGGTATCGCAGCTGCTGCCACAATGTACCTGTGTCAGTCTACATTTGTAGTGACTGTATGCATAACAGAGATCTGAGGATCTTTGTAACAGAGAGCCAAATATTAAGTTAGTGAAATGAGGAACATCTCAATTAGTTCCTATTATCGCTATCTCAAAATTTAAGAAAAAAAGTTTCCAAAGCACAGTAAGAAATTTAGGTTATGGAAATTACACATGTAGCTTTTCTGTTATTTCTTTTAACTTACTTATTTGGGGGTGGCCTGCCTATAACATTATCCTCCCAAATCAACCAAATAAATTTGTTCCCCAATCATTTTCCTGTACTACTTGTATACAGTGATTTCTGCTTGTCTTTTCTGAAATTAAAACTCATTACTGGGTAGGTGCACCTGACTACTAAGGCCTTCCAATGTCTTTTGATGAGCATTTACTGAGATTTTTTTGAAATGATATATAGGTGGATAATATACTTTTAATTTCAGGATAGCAAAAGTATATTAACATGTATCTGTTATAAAAAGAATAGGGTTAAGAAGGGGTGAGGCTATCTACTCTTGAGGTGGGCACCCAAACACTTACATAGGCCTACAGTAGTCTCTTACACAATAAGCTCAGTTTTGTTATATATTCTATCTCACACCAGAATGAAGGCCCCACAGCCTAACAAGCACTGGGATTAAAGGCTTGTACTACCATGTCCAGTTCTGTGAAGATTTTAAGCGAAATATAAGATGCAACGATATGGCAACAATTTGAAGACATAAAGAAGAAAATATGTTAACAAAATATAAATAACCAAAGCCGACAAGTTTCTGAAAGTAATGGATCTGAACTGATCCACTACTACTGAAGAGATTATAGAGACCTATCACTACAAAATTCTCCCTGTTACAACTTAACTAACCTTTAAAGACTTTGCAATTACAAGTCAACATAAAATGTCAGGCCATTAAAATTTATGAAAACACCCCTTAGAGTCTTTGCCTAGCAAGTGCAAGGCCTTGAGTTTGATCTCCAGTACCATCCCCCGAAAAGACTCCTAATCTACCTAGTGAAATTTGTGTAACTTTAATACCATGTTTTTATAAACACAAAAACAAAAAAACCAGATTAATCTCACAAATAGTTGCAAAAACCACATAAATTCACCAACTGACTAAACCATTATTTCCAGAGAACAATGTAGTACAAGGAGTTATCTAATAGCATGTTATCAACATATACATTAACATTATTTACTATAATATAAATGGGAGGAAGAAAATCTGAATCATATCCACATAGGTTAAAAGGCCTTTGATTAGATTTAGGAGCTGCTAGTAATACAATCTAAGGAAAAGCTCCGAAAGCATAACTTTAAAACATTAAAGATATGTCATTAAAACTCAACAACAAACATTTTTTTCTAAACAAAGCTCTCCCTTTGTGCAGTGCTGAGGATAGAACCCAGCCTTAATGATACACATTTAATTCTTTGATAAATTAAAAGGTAAAACAAAATAGAAACAGCCTCATCCACCACTGTGTTTATGAAACCTGATTGTTGAGGTTCTTGTGGATTTAAGGAAAGGAAAAAAACACAGATGGTGGAAAAGCCAAAATAATTTTTCCTTTTTTCCTGGTTACATACCTTTATAATTCAAGCTCGTAATACAAAAAGATCTACTAAATGAATGCTGAGGTCACAGAATACATGACACACAACTGCTAAGTATATTTTATTCTGCTCATAATATGAATTTTATTTATTTTTTATTTATTTATTTTTTAAACCAAGAATATGTATTGGTACATTGTATACATAATGTTCACATTCATCAGGTTATTTTGTACCTGTACATGATGTGTCTTGGTTTTCCCCCTTTCTCCATCCTCCCTTCTGTTCCCCCTTCCCTATTTACAGCAGGTTTATTTATATTTTCCCATTTTTTCCCTTTCCTCTTTCTTTTTTCCCTTCCCCCTTTCTAGTTCTCCCCTCTTTTCAATATTATCTTAATTTTATATGATATCTATTACACCTCTCTGACCTTATTTACCCTTATGGTTACTCATACCAGAGAAACAATTTAATGTGTACTCATGAGTGTCTGATTTATTTTGCTTAAGAGTATGTTCTCAAGGTACATCCATTTACCTACAAATGTCTCTAGTTTATCCTTTTTTATGGCAGAGTAGCACTCTGTTGTGTAGAAAAACCACATCTTCTTTAGCCATTCACTAGTTGTTGGACATTAAGGTTGTTCCAAAACTTAGCTATTACAAACTGTCTTGCTATAAACATGGTTGTGCATGTATCGCTATGGTATGATGATTTTAATTCTTCTGGGAAGATGCCAAGTAAAGGAATAGCTGGATCAAATGGAACCTCTAATTGTAGTTTTTTGAGGAATCTCCATACTGATTTACACAGTGGCTGGACCAATTTACAACATAATATGAATTTTAAACTGGAAAAGGCCAAAGAAAAAATTCCATTCAAAATTAGGCCAAAAACTGTAAAATGCTTATGAATTAGTCTAATACAAAAGAATCATATGAAAAAATCTGGAAAAAAAAAAAAAAGAAAAGCAAAAAGATTGAAATTTTATTGAAGGATGCAAAACATGTCCTGAATAAACAGACATATCATATTCTTATCTAACATAATATCCAAAAAAGTCTATTTTACAAAAATAACTTACAAACTGGAATTCCCCAAAGAATTTTCTGTTAATTTCATAATTTGGTTTTGAAAGACTAAATGATCAAGAATACTCAGAGGAAAATACAAAAGAACAATGATATGCAAAAAAGGAAAATAGAGGGACATAGCACCAAATTACAGCAATCAAATTAGCACAGTATTGGCACAGAAAAAGACCTGGGATCAGTGGGACAGACTGGACGAGCCAGAAACAAATTATGAAAGTGCTGGTTCAGTGCAGAGGTAAAGAATCAGAACACTTAATATTAGCTATTAACTCCAATTTGTACAGCAGCAATAGCAACGATGCAACTATGATAGCTAGTATTTTCTAAGTGCTTAATTTGTACTAGGCCATGATCTAAGTACTTCAATTTAGTAGTATGTTAATTCCTTTACCAGCCATCCCTAGGTAGTTGTGATTACTGTAGCCATTTTATTGAAGAAGCATAAACATATACTGTGAGAAAATGCACACAAAGCCGGCATGCAAGCATCAAGATGGTAGTGACCTTGTCGTGTACCTCACAGTCTGGCTTCTTAACCCCACTATACCCTATCTCTAATCTTTTCCCCTGGAGAAAATAGGTGGATACCCATTAGGTACCATATACAAACTTCCAGATGAAGATGTAAATGTAAAAAGGCAAGGAAAAATCTTACAAGTAAATATAAGAGACCAGAAATTGGATCTAAGGCATACATAAGTAATTAAAGAAAAGCTAGATACGGTCATGGTTTTCTTAACAGGCTACACTACCTCTCACTGGTGGAGTATGAGATTCTATTTGCTCCACATTCTTGCCAATATTTGGTACTATATTTTTGTTTCTCACCATTAGAAGTGGCAATGGTATCATGGGTCTCGGTTTTCTGATTCTAGTGTTTTATTTATTATTTGGATGTCCTCTAATGAGCTGCCTGTCTTTTTCTTAATGTGTTTATAATCATTCTTTCTCTTGGATTAAGAGGTTTTTGTGAAATGTATTTATTGTAAATACCTGGCTTCCTTTTTTCCTATCTTTTGATAAAACAAAGTTTTTGCTGTTTTGGGGGTTTTTTGTGTGGGTTTTTTTTTTGTTTTTGATTTTTTGAGACAGGGTCTTGCTATGTAGTCCAGGCGGGCCTTGAACTTGCAGCAATCCTGCCTCAGCCTGCCAAGTGCTGGGATTACAGGCATGCACCACCACACCTGGCTAAAACAAAGTTCTTGATTTCAATGCAGTCCAATTTATCAAAATTTTAATTCAGAGTTAGCATTTCATATGTCCTACTTAGGGAATCTCCGCCTATTTCAAAGTCATAAAAATATTCTTTGTTTTCTTCCAAACTGTTACCATTTTTTACCATTCACATATAGATCTATATTCTACTTGGAACTGATTTTTGTCAAAGTGAGTGATAGGGGTCAAAACCCGTTTTGTTTTCCTCCATAAATATGCAGTGCAATCAGCAGCATTTACTGAAAAGTAAATCATTGATGCTGGAAGTCAGAATTGCAGTCATTCACAGGGTATGTAAGTAGGACTAGAACAGGGTAGGATGTGAAATTTGGAAGGAAAAAAAAAACTAACAAAGATGAAGAAAAATGTACTGACTCCATGGATATGCAGACTCAGAAGATGAAAATAAAAAGATGACTCCATTGGTAAAATAGACAAAGTATATGATATGAGCAGTTAATTCACAGAGGTGGAACAGAAATGGTTAGGATGTGAACATCTATTTCTATTCACTAGACATTTCCTTTCCGTCAAATCAACAAAGACAATAACAAGAATAATTCATACCTATTAAGGTGGAAAAATTAAAAGAGCTATTAAAGGTACTGCTATCAAGTGAGTGGAAAAATAGTACTCTGAAAGACTGCTGGTGACAGTATCAAGTTTCTTGGACTTTCTGAAAAGCTACCTGATAAATTCTTTTAAAATTAAAACTATCTGAATTGTATTTTGCAGTTTTATCCCTGGAAGTCTCTGCCATTGGGAGAAAAAACAGTACTGTGTAAAGCTCTATCTAAAAGAATACTGTCTAGAAGCAGAACTCTGAATATGCATTCAATGACCTCCACACAATCTCATCTGGTGACCACAGAGCAAAGGGATAGTGTCAGATAGATTGGAAGGGAGTCCTACCACGTTCACTGAGTGAGATGAACAAGAAATGGGACATGTATCCAAAGATGATCCTGTTTCTGAACAACACTATCACAGAACAACAGTTCCTGGGTCATTTATATGTGAGAACAGAGGGTCAGGAAGGCTGAAGAAAGAGGTATAATGGGTAGAACCTAAGGAGAGTGGGACTGGACACCAAGTAGTGCACTGTTGAAAAGCAGGTATGATATGACAATGTTTGGCCACATTTATGCAAAACTATTTTTGGGTAAAGGTATGAAAGTTGAAACCACAAAATTATATAAGTGGAAAAGCACAGCTGCTAGTGTGGGTATCTGAAGAAGCCCACAGAATTATAATCCCTGACAACTGCTCAAATGGGAGCATGTTCTTCTCAGCACAACATCCCTTATGTAGTGCTACTATTCGCCTCAGTATTCATCATCACATGGACAGATGTATTCCATGTGTATTATGCACTTTCGACTGTGATATACGTCTAGCAGGAGCTTCTGCTGGTTTTGCTCCTTGCTATATTGCATATTCCTAGATTAGGGCACAAACAAGTGCTCAGTAACACTTGCTGCAAGCACAAAAACAAGAGCACACAACACTGTTGATGTGGTGTGTTACATATATTGATTTGCGTATGTTGAACCATCCCTGCATCCCTGGGATGAATCCTACTTGGTCATAGTGCATAATCTTCTTGATAATTCGTTGTATTCTGTTGGCCAGAATCTTGTTGAGAATTTTCGCATCTATGTTCATTAGGGAGATTGGCCTGTAGTTCTCTTTTTCAGTTGGGTCCTTTTCTGGTTTTAGTATCAGGGTAATGCTTGCTTCCAGGAATGATTTTGGAAGTACTGCTTCCTTTTCAACTTCATTAAAGAGTTTGAGGAATACTGGTATTAGATCATCTTTAAATTTTTTGTAGAACTCAGCTGTGAAGCCGTCAGGACCTGGGCTTTTCTTTGTTGGTAGGTTTTTAATTACCTCTTCAATTTCAATGGCTGATATTGGTTTATTAAGAGTTTGTATCTCTTCTTGGTTTAGTTTTGGTAATTTGTATGTTTCTAGCAATCTGTCCATTTCTTCCATGTTTTCCATCTTGTTTGAGTATAAATTCTTGAAGTAGGTGTTGATGATCCTTTGGATTTCTGACGGGTCAGTTGTGACTTCCCCCCTTTCATTTTTTATTGCATGAATTTGGGTCTTTTCTTTCCTTTTTTTGATCAGGTTGGCTAGGGGTTTGTCTATTTTGTTTAGTCTCTCAAAGA
>PVJO010009916.1:0-66961 GCA_004026905.1 Hystrix cristata
TAAAAAAATAGGTGCATCTTTGGAAAACTATGTGTTGTCTATAGCACACTCTTCTGTGTTATCTGCTTTAGATTCTAGGAAAGTTATTTCACAATTCTGTAAATTGTAGATAACTGATAGCATTGCAAAGTAATTCTTGTCTATAGATATGCAAATTCTCTCCCTTTTGGTAGGGGTTTAATTGACTCTCATACCTCCTGTGGGAGAAGCCAGTTTTGCCTCTTTTTTGCACATTTTTTGAACCAGTTATAGCATCTGCCTAATTCCCTCATTGACTGGGTTAAGGAAAATCTCTAGCAAATGTTCATTTTAAATCTAAGAGTCGTGATTCTACCCTTTTTGGAACAGTATCTTTTAACACAGGTCATGGCAGGGCTTTCATGGATCATGTAGTGGGGGTTTGTTCAAATTTAGGTCAACTGTAATTAAATGGATCCTTTGGCAGGAAGGCAAGCCTGGGTCCCCAGAAAGGTTGAGGGGCTTCTGTCTGGGTTAACTTTCTGCCACTGATCCCAAAGGAATTAAAAGGGAGGGGAGGATGTCATTGTAAAAGATCACATGCCAGCAATGGTTTTAATTGGTCATCTATAACATCACTCCCACACTTTGTTTCTCTGATATTTGAAAATACATATCTTTCTTACGACTATTCAAAAAAATCTGAAGATACAAATGAATTTGGACTAAGCAAATTAGAAGTACAAGTTCTTAGACATAGCAAGAAAGAATACTGGCTAAGAATCAAAAACTTAAACTTTAGGCCCAGTTGATCCCTAATTTTAATTACCTGTATGATTTTAACCAAATTACTTAACACCTCTGGGCCTCAGATTCTTTATCTGTACAATGATCTTAAATCAATTATTTTCATCTTTTTTTTTTTTCTTCAAAAGAAAGCTTGCACACAGTCCCAATCTGCAAAGGAAGACAGCCATTCTGGTTTAATAGGGTGTCTGCATGGTTTCCACTCCCCACTAAGGTCCCTCTAATTAGAAGGACCCCTCAGAACTCTGAAGATTCCATGATAGCACAGTCTGAGAGGCAGAGAAATCAAGAGCGCTGAACCTCCTAATGTTAGGATGTTAGAGTCAATTATTTTGCCTGGGTTAAGAGTATTAAAAACTCCTTTCCGAGCTGTTCCACCCTTTCCTTCCTTGCCCCATCCCCACCCTGCTGACTGTCTCCAATTTTAGCTCTGATCTTTAGAGTCCTAGTCCCAACCTCAGCTCCTTCAGTGTCTGGGATCCACCCCAGAGCTTCAGCTCCAGACCCATCCATTGTATTCTAATGATCTGCCTAATTATCTGCTTTCTCCACCAGGCCAAATCCCCTGAGAAGTCATTCCTTTCACCTTCATTCCCTGAGCCCAACACAGTTCGTAGCCCTCTTCTCTGTTCTCAGCACACACTGTCTACATTCGCTCCCCTACCTTTCTGTGTATATCTGGCTCATGGCTCTCCTGAACTTCTAGCTCCCATATACAACTACTACCTGTCAGACAATTCCACTTCTAGTGTCTCTTAGGCTTTTCAAAAGCAGCATGTCCAAGACTGGCCGTAGTTTCTATTCAGAATCTTCACCTCCTCCTGAAGTCTCATCGCCGTGGAGGATGCTGCAGTCTACCTGCTGCCCAAGCCAGAAGTCCTGACGCCTCTCTTTCCACCATTTCCACACCAACCAGTTACCATCTCCCTTTCCTAATGACATAGGAGTTAGAGCGTGGCGAAGCTGACTGGGGAAGTGAGCAGGACCTGTCAATCGCAAAATCCCAGGGCAAAGTGGGGACCCGTATGTAGAATTTCTCCTGAGAGCTCCTGCAAGAAGAGCAGCCATCACAGAACACCACTGTCCTGCCTGAGTTTGCATGGCAGCCTGCACGCTTCTGAGACACAGTGTGTTCTTTTATTTTTTGCTTCTACACTCTTTTTCTCTTTGTTCAGCCGAAGTTTACTCTGCGAGTTGGTTTGTCCGCTATCCATTTACCCCACATTTTTCAAATAAACTTTTTTGTACCGTTATTGGCTTGGCTTGTCCAATTCTCTCTTGGAGGTAAGAAGAACCTGGAATACTTTTGATTGGCCAGCTGTTTCTAAAGGAACCACGCTATAACAATTCCACTTGCCACAATTCTTAAATCCATCTATATATTTTTCCATTTCCACGACCATCACTCAAATTCAGATCACACAGCTAGCATCATTTTGATGGTACTTCCAGAATGCCAAATGTTACCCCAAAAATGAAATCTTTTTCATACATTAGATCCATGTTCATACCTACTCTGGTCATGTATTTGTAGTACAGTTAAGGAAATTGAGGTTTAGAGAGAATAAATCACTTGGCCGAGCTGGTAAGTTTTGGAGTTGAGACTTAAAAGTCCCTGTTCCTCTAATGCCAGGACTCTAGCTCTTAACCATAATATCACAATTGAAATGTTGACTGGTGTTGTGTCCTTATCATCTGCCTTGCCCTCTAAGTTCTTTCCCCGCACTGCAACCCAAGTTTCTGTTGTTTTGTTTTGCTTTGCCACTTAAAACCCTTGATTGTTTTTTCTTTGCCTGGTGACACAGTACAAACTTGTTAATAGCTCACTTTTCATAATCTTTACCACATTAACCTCCGTGGTCTCTTTTCTTGCCACTGTTGCCTTAGCTTCAGACACACTGAACTACTTGCAACTGGAGGGGCATACTGCTCAGTACCACCTAGTCACACTTCAATACCGCAATATTTTTCCTCTGCCTGGCAAACTCCTTCCTGCATCTCTTTCCCCGGCCAGCTCTTGGTCACACTTCAATGCTCAGCTCAAAAATCTTCTAATCTAAGGCTCACACAGCGAACCACTCCCATTCCCACAACACAGTGTGTTTTCTGACAATACCACGGTTACCCTACGGTGCCTGTGTGTTTGTCTGCAGCCTTCCCCAGAATAACTTCCCAGGGGGAGGACTGCTTCTGATTTACTCAGTATTGCCCTCTGTCTTAACTTGTGTTCCCAGAGGCAGACCCTGAGATGGGGATTCTTACATTAGTGATTTGCGAAGGGACCTCTCTCAGATGGAACTGGTAGAAGAGAGGAAAAGGGGTTGGGCACAAGGTCTAGCCTCAGCCTGATCCCAGGAGAAGCTCTGAAGCTTGAGTTACACCACAGAGTTGTCTCACTGGAGGCAATGGGGATGCACTTTCTCCCCATCCCAACAACCAGTTGCCAGCATGTTGTGTTTGTGTGGTGAGGGGGCATCACACCACCAGGCATCTCCCGGGAGAGTGCTTCCCTCTGTCAGTCTCTGGAGAAATGAGCTTCTCTGAGTGCCCAGCCTCCAGGACCCCACCACAGAATGGGGCTCTACACACCATAGTGGCTAGAACATAGCCTACCACATCACACGTGAAAAATGTCAAAGGAATAAGTGATATGACTTTTCATTCATCTCTCTTTCTTATTTGTTGCCAGGTTAATGATTTTTTAGTGGGTTAGATCTCTTTATCTTTCCAAGTTTTTAAAAGTCTGACAATTTTCTTCAGTCTTCTCTAACCTCTAACCACTGTATGGGGCTTCCAAACTTGGGGACATCTATTTCTTATCACCTGTGTTTTGTTAAGTGCTAGACAAACAGGACCATGACCATTAAGATTTCTACAATCTAGTTAGTTTCTAAAGGTCTGACTGGCCCGCAGTCAGAATGTATGCATCTCAAATCAAGTAGAATTTGTGGGGAAAAGATTTCTGTTATTATGGATCAATTTAATTTTTAAATTATTTATCTATCATTTGTTCCAGAAAAATCTACATATATTTTGGGATCTATCTTATATTTTTGGAGTCTACTCTAAGATATCCATCAGATCTCCATCATTTTAGAGGCATCTGTCTTTTTCTGTGTGTGTGTGTGTGTGTGTGTGTGTGTGTGTTTGTGGTGCCGGGGATCGAACTCAGGGCCTTGTGCTTGCGAGGCAAATACTCTAAGCACTGAGCTAAATTCCCAGCCCATTAGAGGCATCTGTCTTTATCCATGGATTCTGCCTCCGTGATCTAAGCAACCAGGGATCAAAAATATTCAGGAAAATCACCTGTGTAGGTTAAATGCGTACTATGCCGTTTTATATAAAAGACTTGAGCATTCACAGATTTTGGTATCTGAAGGAGACCCTGGAGCCACCACCTGCCTATACTGAGGGACAACTGAATCCAGAACCGAATATGCACTTTCCAGTTTTAGGAGCCCTTGCCTATAGCACTTAGCTGCCACCTGCTCAGCTGAATGGCCACAAGCAACTTCCCAATTAGAACCATGTGGAGGGAAGGAGTTATTACCACAAGAAGGTTCCCTTCTGCACAGGTGGGTTGGGACCCTGAGTTTATTTTTCAAGGAAATTTTCTCTCTAGGGAAAATTCAACCCAATCAGACTCAGCTGTGTGTGTGTGTGTAAGTGTGTGTGTGTGTGTGTGTGTGTGTGTGTGTGTGTGTGTGTTTGAGACAGGATCACGCTATGTATTTCAGGCTAGGCTTGAACTCACTGTGTAGCCCATCCTAGCCTTTAACTCTTGGCAACTCTCCTCCCTCAGCCTCCAAAGTACAGGGATAACGGGCCTGCGCCAGTAGGCCTGGCTCAGACTCAATCTTTTTAAAAATTAAGAGCCTTAAGGGTAGAGACTGGTCATTTTCATCTTTACTTAAAAACTAACAATATTTCATATTCAACTGTTTAAAAGTGCTTTGTCATTTGATCCTCAAAAGATCCAGTGAAAGAAAGAATCCTTGTTCTCATTTTACCTGTAAGGAAAGTGAGACATCTGGAAATGAAGTGATTCACCTTCACATACTTAACACATGGCAGAGCCACGATTCCAGCCCAGGAATTCTGCAGCCAAATATGAAGTTCTGCTCAGAGCACCCTGCTGGGTAACACAAGGTCTGGCATACCAGGTGCCCTCATTAGCTTTCTGTTGAGTTGAATTACCCATGGCTTTTTTTTTAGTGCCCTTTTATTTATTTTTTTTGAAATTAGTACACGTTTGCAATACATAATTACATTCACTGTGGGTAGTTGGTATGTGTACATGAAAAATCTTAGTTCTTTTTAGGTTCCTCCCCTTAAGGTATAGCTTCTATTATTCATGCCAAGTACCCCCTTTTTTTAGGGTAGATAACAAGCAGTGGGTGATAGGCTAGTCTGTGACACCTCAAGCATTGTACCAATGAGGTCAAGGTCATTGATTCAAGTCTCAAAAGACCAGCCGTCTTTGTCTCAAGACAGCAATTAGCTCAGTTCCACTGATACAGGCCACTCCCCTATGAGCAGTGATCAGCATTGGTGTTACGGTATAGATCTAAAATGTCCTCCAAAAGTCTGGTGTGTTTGGAGGGTGATTGGATATTGGGGGTGCTAAACTCATCATTGGATTCATCCATTAATGAGTTCAGTAACTGGACGTGCTGTTAGGAAGTGGAGTCTGTGGTGTGGAAAGGTGTATTCTTGTCCCGGGCTCCCCCCTTCTCACTCTGCTTCCTGGCTGCTGTGGGTTGAACAGCTATCCTCTGCTACGCCTCTCACCATGTCATTGCTGCCTTGCAGCCAGCCAACAAACTCTGAAACTGCAAACTAAGTAGAACTCTCCTCCTTTAAGTCGTGTGTTTTGGGTATTGTGTCCCAATGATCAGAAGCAACTGAGACAGCTGAGAATTTCATTGGAGGAGGGTAGATTTATTACCAAATTTAAATTTAAATTTGAAATGATTTAAATTTATCTAGGAGGCATAGGGAAGAAAATCTAATTACTTTTAATTTTTCCAAGAGAAGGGAGAATCACTACAATTAGCCATGGAAGTCTCTTGGTTGATCTTAGAGGAGCCGAATTCAGTAACCTGAGTGGATCTGGCCTAGAAAGTTCCACGGAGGCGGGGACATGCCAGGCTGTAGAGAAAGCAGCGCATGTAAGAAATGACTGACTGGGAAGGCCAGTGTAGCCAGGCAAGACCTACAAACGGAAGACCATAGGGTACATCTGCTAGACATAACAGGAACACTCTGAGAAGCAGGTAAATTCATGGTTCTGAAACCTAAATTTAAATTCCAGAACCCCAAAAACCCTTCAGCCAAGTTTTTGTCTTCTAGTCTTGGAACTTAGCCTATTGCTGACAGAGAAGTGAATGTTTGAAGACCAGAAAGCTCTTATTGCTAGTAATTGTTAGACCATATAATTCAAGGAATACTGAGTGACATGCCTGTCCTGCACCACTGCTTTGTAAGGCACTGGGGACAAGGTTCAAGAAATCTCTGCCCTTAAATTATCATCTAAGGAACACAATGATTGTGGGACATTGTACAAATCAAACAAATTTAACCGCTACTCGGTGAATGTGCTCTAGGAAGCTAAGGTTAAACTTTGGCAATGATCAGATTCCTTTGGAAAAGATTCATGGAAGAGAACTAAACTGGGCTTTGAAGGATTAGTAGGATCTAAATCTGAAAGCAGAAGGGCATAGAAAATAGACTTAGCCCTGAACTGAGTAGCTCACCTACATTCTCTGGGCTCACCTCGCACTTTCAGCCACTTCTACCACCACCAGCTGTGAGCAAGAAAAACTTGACTGCTCTATGTATCTTCAGATGCCCTAAGCAGCATTTGCTTCCCGTACCCTGCTCCTCCACCACTGTTTCCTAACAAGAATATGCTCAGCCACTCTGAGACATATGCACACCCTGAACTGTGAGGGAACTGACCTCCCAAAGATGACGCTGTATCAACAGAGAGCAGGAGTCAGTGGATTCATACGTCCTCCCTGCACGCTGGGGGCTGCCAAGTCTCAGACACATTCTACAGGGTTCCTCAGTCTCCTAGGGAGATTGGAGCTCTATTTGCTCACAGTGATGCTAAGTAAAGTAATCATGGATTGACTTCTCCTTTTTTCTGTTTCAATCTTCACAGAGCTTGAGTGTCCAAGTCCTAGCGGAATCACTCTCCAAATCAACCACCTGAAGGGAAGCCCTTGCTTTGCGGGGAACATGAGCTTGTTGTAGATGCAGATGAGGCTCAGTGGTATGGCATTTGTGTAGTGTGATGGTTGAGTTTAATTGCCAACTTTACTGTCTTGGGAGTCACCAAGGGGTCATGGAGGCATAATGTTGGGGTCTGTATCTGCTCCCTCAACCCTTCCTCTCTGGCACTATCCCCTGCTGGGTTTCTCAGTCACCACAGTTTGAACAGCTTTATTCTACCAGGCTGATCCACTGTGCTGTTTCTGTCATGGAAGCCAATTAGCCATGGACTGAATGCTCTGAAGTCACAAGCCAAAAGAAACCTCTCCTCCTTTAAGTTACAGGTATATTAGGTATTTTGTCCCTGCAATGGGAAAGCTGACTAATACACTTAGCATGTGCAAGGCCTTGGGTGCAGTCCCCAGCACTGCCAAATAAAAGTGAGTGAACTCATTGCCTTTTCCCTACATCACTGAAAAGTAGCTATCTCAGAGACAGTAGAAAGTCAAGTGATATGGCAAAGGGAGAGAGAATAGATTGTTTCTACAGCAGAGACTTCACTTAGAGTCACCAGGGAGACTTGAGGGAGCTCCCCGAGGCCTGTGTAGTGGGGAAACTCACAGCTGTATGGGAAGGGGCACTTCACTGAGAGCAAAGCAGCCAAGCCCTTATCCCTGCCCCCGACTCTCAGACTTCTGTGAAAGTTGAAGAAGGCTCTTGTATTCCAAGAACTGGGACTGCTGGCAGACAGAAGCAACCTTCAGCCCACCTGTGACAGCTCCATGGTATGGTGAGATTCTGCCTGTACCTCCCTCTTTAAGTCCCCAGATCCTACCACTTAGCTGGGATCTTCCCAGCACCTCTGATCTATCCCCAGGTTGGCATGTGCTTCAGTCGCAGACAGTCATGCTGACAAGATCACTCAGGCCACTGTGTCAGCAGAAACTCTCTTCAGAAGGGTCAGACGGCCACCTGACCTCTTCTGGGCAATAAGACTGACTCTTCCTAAATGCAGAACACACTGCCTCCAAAGTGAGGTATGATCATAACAGCCTGGAGAGGGCCTAAGACGACCGTGAGTCTGAGAAACAGATCCAGGCCGAGTGTCGCGAGGGGCAAGGATGACTGACCTTGGTGAAGATGAAAGATGTGCAGGGTGCCCACTCAGCCCAGAGGAGGGGAATGTGGGACAGGAGATTGAGGGAAGACACAACTGTGGAAGCCTTGGGCTTGGTGGGGAGGCAGGAGCAGGAAGACCGTCAGGGAGTGTGGAGAGAGAAAGATTATGAAGTAGTTTTTTCAGGTGATAATAAATAGATATTATATAAAAGGAGGATGGTGAGCAGAGGAGAGAAGTACTAGAAAGAAAGAAGGGGAAAAGCAGAAAGGCAACGGGAAAAAGAGGGGAAAGGGAAAATATGGAAAATGATGAATGAACCTGCTGTAAATAGGGAGGGAGCAGATGGGAGGAGCGGGGGAGAGGGGGGAGAACCAAGATACATCATGTATAGGTACAGAATTAATGTAATGAATGTGACCATTGTATGTAGAATGTACCAATACATGTTCTTGGTTTAAAATAAAATTAAAAAAAAAAAAAAAGCGTTCAGATAGTTTAAGAGTGAGTCAAGCAACACCCAGGTTCAGTGGTGGTGGTGGACCTGTTCTCACCAATTTTTCTGGTCCTGAGGGCCCCCACTGAGGCTAAATTCTACACTGTTCACTGGAAGGCCCAGGAAAGTGACGGGGAAGAGGAGATAGGACGAGAGGATAGCTGGAAAAATATGGCTAATGCATTTAGCTCATCCCTGCTACACTGCAAGTTCTTGCTAAATGAAATTGTTGTTGTTGTTACAACTGCTATTATAAGAAAATCATTCTGATCTCACCAGACCTACAGAATGGTGATAAAGACAAAGATTTGTCCTGAAGATCAACTTAGAATAAGAGCAGGCCATGACAGGCATTACTGGAGGAAGGATTCCCAGGAAAACTGCTATTGGCATGAACTGAGCTGGTTGTCACGTTTAGCTTAGCCGCAGGCTAGAGAAACAGACTTGAGTAAGAGCAAACAGGAGGAAAACAGCTGCAGAGAAGCACATACACTGCACAGAACTGGTTGTTAATAGACCAAACCGATTTCTTCTTCTATACAGTCGCTTCCATTGCTAGTCAGAGGGGGTGCTGCAATTCCTCAAGAAGTCTTTACAAAACTTTCGCTCTGTTTTTCAGCACTGTCATTGGGGTTGTGAGAAAAGGAAAGCAGTACAAGGCAGCTCTTGTTCTTGGGCTTACACTCTTGTGTTGCAAGAATATATTAGCTAATTAACCAAGATTGTGTAAGATTGTACCCCAAACAGGTAAGTACTACAGTAAATTAGGACAAAGGAGGTATCAGCTCATTTATTTATTCTTTCATACATTCACTGATGGACTCGTTGTTTACTAACACTGAGTGTCCGCTGTGCTGAGGCCAGAGGGATAGGGAGCACGGGAAGTCACATTCCTGACCTTGACCAATCTGTGCTTTAAAAGGGAGCCAGCGTCAATCTGTACAAGAATAGCTCCAACACAGGCCAGAATATGATCATACTTTAAGAGGCCAGAGAGCTCACTCCGTGTTAGCTTTAGTGGAAGTGCCCAGTTGAGAAGCCTGCTGTGGTTTTCTGAGCTTTGGGACCTGAAGACTTTGTATAATGTAAACAATTGGAGCCGCGGGTGGCAGGCCCAGCAGAAAGGTACTAGGAGGAAACTCAGCATCTGGGTTGAATGTGATTTTTATTTACTGATTCGCCAAGGCATTGAACAAACTTTTCTGGAAATATCTATCATGTGCTTGGAAAACAAGTAAGACATCCTTTCTTCATACAGACACTCGAAGGCAGACTCATGAAAAGTCACTGTGATAAGGGTAATAATCAAGGTATGTGTATCACATACCAAGGGGAAGGGTACTGGCCAGGGGACTCAGAGAGTGACAAGGGAACCAAGGGCACTGCAGGCACATGGGGACACAAGTGTAAAGGCCCTTTCAAAAGCGCTTTGCAGGAGTTGGGGATTTAACTCAGTGCTAGAGCCTTTGCTTAGCAAGCACGAGGCTCTGGGTTTGAGCCCCAGACCCCCTCCCAAAAAAAGCACTTTGCAGGACAGTGCCCAGGGCAGATGAAGAGTGATAAGAAATAAGATAGGTAGAGATAGGGGAAACCGGTGGAAGGCTTCAAGAGAAATGGCATAGTACTTTCACATTTTGGAAAAATAGTGATAGTCATTTTTCATTGTATACATTACAGTCATGCTCCAAGTAACAAAATTTTGGCAACTCGTGACTCTATATATGATGGTCCTCAATGAGACATATCCCAGAACATATCCTGTCGTTAATTGAGACACAACTATATTCAGGACCTACTGTGATCTATAAACATCTAACCTCACAGCAACCTTTATTATCTCCAGAGAGACGCAAAAACTTGTCTACAGTCAGCCAAATAGTGAGGAGCAGACAAAAGATTTTCTGTCTCCAGGGCCAAATCTTTACCCCCTACACTCTGCTACCTCCCTGCAGTGTGGAGGAGGGACAGGGAGTGGATGGCAAGGGAGGACAGAGAAGTCAGAGTCAGAATAAAAAATGAGGCCAGAACAAAAGCAGTGGGGGTGGGAATAAGGAGAAAGAGAGATAATCCAGAAATATTTTGTCATGAGCACTCCTGGATTCTGTGATTAATTCTATGTGTGGAGCAATGGGGAAGGAGGACTAGAATGACCCCAGGTTCCTCCTCCTCTAACTAATTTCTTGTGGGACTGTTAGTGAGAGGAACTTGAGGAAATGAAGGAGGCGAGGAGAAAATGAGCTATGGGGCATGGTGCTGGAGATCGCAGTGGGGGCAGGACAGAGCCGGAAGGGGCTCAGGACAGGGCTGGGCTGCAGGGAGAGACTGGGGCCCTGACTGACAGGCCAGGACAGGAGAGCTGACTAGACCCAGGGAACCTGGATGACAGCAGAACACACAGACTTGGGTTTGAAACCTGTAAGGGGCCCCTGAGATCCTTCAGTTGAGGAAATGACATGGTCTATATAATAACATTTTAAATGGCAAGTCTCACACTAAAAAATACCCAAGAAATAAAACAGAACTTTATTTTGAACCCCCATTCCATGCCACAGTGAAAATAACACTCCAGAAAGAATCAGCCAGCACCCCATGCTCAAAAAGGACACAAGCTCTGTGGAGTTCCACAAGCATTAGGAAAGAGGGTGGCTGCTGTGGTTTATATCTGGATGGCCCCCAAAACCCCACACACTCAGAGCTGGGGCTTCTGAAAAGGTGAATAGATTAAGGGGGCTGTGGATTAAGGGGCCTTATAGCAGACTTGCTGTTAGAAGGTGGGCCTGGTCTGAAGAGGCAGGTCACTGGGGGAATGACCTGGTAGGACAGATCTCCCTTCTCAACTCCTCTCTTCATTGTCTCTCTCTCTCTCTTCTTGTCCACCATGGTGACAGTTCCTCTTTGCCAGGCCCCTCTGTCATGCCACCCTGCCTTGGACCATGGGAAGACTGAGACTATTGGAACATTAGCCATAATGTGCTTGTCATTTGACCCACACAGTGACTCTGTGAGTTGGTTGTATTGTGCCCATTTTACAGAAAGGGTAACCAAAAGAAGTCAAACAAACTAGACAAAATCATCCAGCCAGCAAATAGAAGAGCTCGGGTTTAACACCTTGGTCCTCTGATGCCAACCTTTAAGAGGAAAAAGGACCCTGTCATCTAGTGTATTCATAACCCCACACACATCCCACACATCAAGTTTCCTCTAAGGGTGTTCTAAACATCAGAGCCTCAAAGTGCGTATGGAGGCTCTGTCTGGAGAAGATCCCACTGGGAAACCAGGGTGTGCTGCCCTAAAAGACTCCTTTGGGCTTCAGAAGGGACTTCCCACAGAGAGCTGCTTCCAACCACACCACACGGAGGCTTCCTCAGGGGCCCTGTGTAGCTTAACTGTCGAGGCGCAGTAGAAAGCCAGCTCCAAAACCATCCTCTGATTCACACTGAATGAATCCCTGGCACATGCTGCCAGAATTTAGGAGGCAGGTGTAGCTCCCCTGATGCTTTGAATAGGAACTTGTTCAAATCATGTCGCCTCTCTAGGAACAGTTTTTCAAAAGAGTGGTTTATAATTTCTCATTTGCAGCAGTGGTGAGAAGGTGGATTCAGAGGAGGAAGACGGAAGTACTGATGGGGGAGGCAGGGAAAAAATGTCACACTGGATCACAGCTGCAGAGATCAGAGGAGAAGGGTGATCTTCACTTCTGGAGATGAGGGGCGGGAAAAGGATGCCCATGAAGGTAAAGGAGAGAAAGAGATTAGAAGTGGGAAGTGGAGCCCTCTGTACAGAGAGAAGCAGAAGAGCTTCCTATTTGCCCTGACCATAGCTGATGGTCACAGCTTCCTGGTCCCATCATCATCCTCTGCAGGGACATCTGTATCAGCCAGGCTGCTACTATGGGTCCCCATTCTTCACCTCTTTTTACCCCCATAGTACCCCATCTCTCCACCTTTCCTACAGTATATGCATCCCAGCCTCCATACATTTGTTCTGGTTCATCCTTTCTAGATCACCTTCTAGAAAGGCTTTGATCTACCTCACTGATTAGAATCAAATATAAGTGCCAAGTGCCCCGTGAGGCTGACCTCCAATCACAGCGGTCCCTATTGCCTGTGCCAGTGGTTCTTAAACTCTACATGCACCGAAATCATATGGAGAACATGCTAAAACAGAGTGCTGGGAAGGGGCCTGATAATTTATATTGCTAATAAGTTCCCAAAAGATGCTGATGCCTTTGCCATTCATTCAGCCTTAATGATGTGCTGTCCTGTGTTGATAACTTCAGAAGTATCCAGATGAATCCATGAGTGATTCAAAGGCAGGATGTGTGCTGAGCTATATCCCCCACAGCACCTAGCTAGCATACTCAGAGCAGGTACCTGATCTAATGTATTGGTCAATATGAAGAGTTAGTATTGATTTAAGGTACAATTTATGAAGTAGGCAGTTTGTCCACAGGAATCTTCCACTTGACTCTTCCATTTCTCCACCAACTTCTGTGCTACTAACTCTTCCTCTTCCAGGCTGACCCAGGCCACCAATAAATATATGCCTGCACTAAACAGTCAGGGCCCTCCCATTTGCACCTCAAAGTTTATAGGTAATTTTTATTTGAAGTTTGGCTAAGAAGGAGAGAAGTGGAGTGAAGCGGTAGCTGCAGAGGAGTATGAGATCGCAGAAAAAAAATTTTAAATTTTATTAAGATGAGAGATACCTGAGCTTATTTAAATACTTTTGGCAAGAAACTAGGAGCAGGGAAGAGGCAATGGTGTGGGAGAGAGGGACTCATGGACCAAGGGAGGTCTCTGAGAAGGAGGGTAGGTAGAATCCAGGCTACAAGAGAAAAGATGAGCTTAGGCAGAAACAGGGACGCTTTTCCCATTGTAGATGGGAAGAGAAAAGGATAGGCTTAGATACAGGAATAATGAGGCTTCAGACTTTAGGTGACTCCCAGCTCTAACGTCTTGTGATTCCATGAAATTAAATTGACATGGTGGTGTTTGCTTCATATGTCACCTCTCCTTGGCAGAGCTTTAACCCAAAGAAATGAATCTTTCATGAGAGATTCTCCGACTATGGGAGGTCTGCCAGAGGGACAGTGAGGATTTCCCAGTGGCCTTGAGTACCTATTGCCTGGCTATACACGGCAGGATTGAGAAAATGGGATAAATATATTCAACTGTGACAATATGAGGACTAGAGCAAGTTTATGGAGCTGATAGTTTGGAAGCCGGATGTTGAACTTTGCTCTGCCGGAAGCTGACAGTCATGTAGTCCACTCATTCACATCCATTCATTCTGTGACCACCTAAATCACAAGCAACAGGCAGAAATATTAAGAACAGCTTCTCCCGAACCCTCAGAATGGAGCCTGAGGATGCCATGTGCCATCTAGCCCCTCACACAGATCCAGCCCACCTCTGGGGTTCTGAAAAACACGTGATGGTGATAGAAATAATAGCAATAACAATTTGTCAAATGCCTCCTCAATTGAATTAGCATGCAGAGTGTCTGGCATATTGTATCAGCTCCTGAATCGTGGGAAGAGCTCAATAAATGAAGGTATCCTCATCATATTCCTTTTCTTCCTCTTCTCGGTATCGTCATTACTAATGTGCCAGGAACCATACACTTTTCCTGATTATAAGAGTAATAGATGGTCTGTGTTTAAGAAAATTCTAACAAGAAATGCATTCATAACAGAAGTCCAAGTGTGGTGTGCTGGAAAGAGGAAAAGCACAGGATTTAGACTTCCTGTGCATATGTTCTGGTTCTCCTGTTACTATGTGATCTTGGACATATTATTTAACACTTCTGTGTCTCAGGTTGCTTATTTGTTCAATGAAGGTGATAATAGTTCTTTCATTATCAGGTTCTTGGAAAATTTAAATATGATGGCATGTACTTAAAACACTAAGCACAGCTCTCGGCACATAACTGTCAGTATTAATTGATTAATGTTGGCGTTATTACTGTTGTAATAACCATAAACCACATCTCAGAAGCAATGAATGTTGATAGTTCTTTGCATATTTTTTCAAACCACACACACATGTGCATACACTCACACGTATATCACAGGATCCAAAACATATGTACATACATACATACCACTTCACATGTCTTTACTTGCCAACTATTATGGATTAGTCTCAAAACACTCCCACAAATATATATAGATAAACTATTTCATCTCTGTTATATCCTCTCTGAAGGCTGCATTTTTCCATCACGAATGTTCCAAGGAAACCTCTGAAGGCCGAAGTATATAGGGGAGAGGACATTAGCCCTTTGCTGCAAAGGACTAGATAAAAATAGCTTGGGCTTTGCCGATCATATGTTGTCTGCTGCAAGTACAGTACTTAACTCTGTGGTTGTCATGGGAAAATAACCACAGAATATACATGCATGAATGAAAGCAGCAGTGTTCGGATAAAACTTTATTTATGAAGACTGAAATTTGGATTTCACGTAATTTTCACATGTCATAAAATATTATTCTTTTGATATTTTTAAACCACTACTTAAACATTTTTTTAAATGCTTAGCTTGCAGGTTGTACTGTGCAAAAACAGGTGACAGGCCAGATTTGGCCTGCAGGTCACAGGCAGCCAACCTGCTTGCCACTCTGGAGCTTAGTTGAAAGTCAGAGGGACAGTGAAGTGTAGAAGTAACACCTTAATATACCCTTTTTGCCTTCTCAGTGGGAAGCACTTTTCTCTCCTTGAGATGCATTATCCCACCAAACCTGTTAAAATCTATCTCACCTGTCGAGGTTTAGAGCATATGCCACACGTTCTGTGAAACTGTTCCAAAAGTCTTCTGGTGATTTAAAGCTATATCCTCCTCAGAGTTCTGTGCTTCTTTGATAGCACTAGGTACTGTACTTCTTGGCCTACCGAAATCCCTATTGGGTCTCCAAGTCCTTGTGTGTGCAGTTTACCCACCATGCACTTGGAGCTAGTACTATACAGCGCTTAACAACTGAGAAGAACTGAGCTTGACCTTTGACCTTTATCCTGACTCTATCGGGTACACAAAAAAAGAACACATTAGAATTAGTCAAAGAGTGAGTAGGAAGGGGGAATAATTAGAATCAGGAACATCTTAGTTCCTAATTCCTAAGTTCAGGAAGTTTCCGCCAGAGCCCCATCTCCTCTCAGGCTACATGAACTCTCGTCTCTACCTCTCTGACTAGGTTTATTTTATTACTTTTTCCACTCAGCAATCTGCTCAGTTCAAGAGCTAATAGAAATCAACTAGTTTCTGTGAATCTTAATTTTAAATTTCTGGAATAGAGAATCTAATTGGCTGGGGAACTGTTTGTATGATATAAACATAAGTAAAGGAGCTTATCTGAATGGGTATTCTCAGAATTATTTCCCAAAAATGGGAGGAATGTGTTGGGGCAGACATTTCAAAATGCCTATAATATTTGCTGACTTCATTGAATTCATTTATTTCATGATGACTTGTGCATGGATGGCTCCCCCATATCCCATATGTGTGTGTGTGTGTGTGTGTGTGTGTGTGTGTGTGTGTGTGTGTGTGTGTAGACACCGTGCTTCTGTATAACAGGGACAAAGTCTTAACTCATTTTGACATTCCCAGTCCTAATAGAGTGTTTTGCTCACAACAGGCAACTTGTAGAACTGAATTTAAAACTACACGTTCTATTCAGTTTTTAAGGCATATTCCTTCTTCATGAAAGGTACATACTCCATGGCTAGGCAAAAAAATAAGTTTCCTACTACTGGCTTCAGTACTTATTATTATTATTCGTGAATTGTCTTTAGCACAGATAATTGTACTATTTCTATTTCAGGTGTTCAGAGGTCACACAACCTCAGATCCAGATGAACTGTGAATATGGCTCTAATGGCTTCTGAGCAGTTACCTCCTTCCGGCTCTCCAGGGCATGACAACTCAAACTCTGGAGCCCGGCTGGCCGGGGGTCCTTTTCTGAGTACTCCTCTCAGAACCAGTAGAAAATGAACCCAGGTCTAGTTAGAGCAGAAAATTACTTAGCCGTGGCTAGTGGCCTAGGTAGTTATTGCTTGTGCAGACTTCTAAGCAGCCCTGAGCCCGTGAGTGCCCAGATCATGCCTAGATCCCTCTGCCCATTAACCAAGGCTGGAGTGAACTCACATTCAGTGCCATGGCCAAGGTCAGTCAGGAGAAGTAGTCTCCCTCCTGGCTGCCTCTGTAAACTGTTGGAGAGTTTCCCTCCATAGCTTGTTGCACCTCCTCTGAGCTTCTCCCTTGGGGGAGAAGTTGGCTCACTGTTTACCAAAACCAGGAGCTCCCATGGTGGTTCTGCTGCCTCTGATGAGCTGCAAGCTTCACACAGAAACAAACCTCAAGAAGGGCTATTACAAATACAGCCTACAGCAAATACAAAGTGTTCTACTTTGTGCCCTCCTTGCCTTGGTTAACATTAATTCCTAAGGCCTTTCTCAGGATTTTCTAAGCTCCCTTCCATATCCTGATTAGGAGGGAGAAGGGAAAGGACAAATGGCTTTTCTGTCCCACTGAAATGTCAGTTGTACTATTATACACTTACTTTGCTCAGAATAGACAGACTCTAAGACCTTTGTATGTGGAATACGTAATAATGCAAGATCAAGGCTGGTCTCCCTCCCAAGAGGATTGTGTGTGAGCGTGCTCACGGAGCTATGCCATGATTCTTAATGAAATTTATACAACTCCAACTTACCGTATATTATTTAACTCATCTAAATAACAATTGTAAATATGAGTCAAATACATGTGAACTCAAGCAAATCTCTTGACTATCCTTTATCAGGATCAGGATAGGAGGATCCTCCAAAAGCATTTCATAGGTCTTTGGTAAATGTTAGCGCTCAGTCAAGAAGTATCCCAGATAAAGCAAAAATAATAACTGTGCTTTTAAGAAAATGATCTGTTAAGATCTTGGGGCATTTAGTCAGTCAGCCAATTCCAGAATGGTTATCTTCTCACCCTACACATATGTGAGTCTATTCTTCTGATTTATTGTAGTTTAAAAAAACTGAAGACACTGTGTTCATTTATTCTGAAGGAGAGGGAATTTCTATTCCTCACTACAATAATGATCTATTTTTACCTGCCACCTCTCACTGGAGCTCAGTAATTTGACTCGCTTGCTAATACATATTTTTTAGGTTGCTTGTGTTCCCTTAAATTCTTTTTTTTTTTTTGCCTGTAAAAATTATAGTTCTCAATTTTTACCCATCTCTTCAAGTTTTAGGAGAAAGCATATTGCAGTTTGTGGATTATTGCTCTTCTTTCTTGTATATTGGAGTATTGGGCCACTTAGTGCTCTTTATCGACATGAAGCTTAGCTAAGAAGACAAAATTTAAACCAATAAACATTTAAGTCCTAAAACATGAGCTCATCGCCATGTACTCCAGAGATGCTTGAACTCCACTGTAGATTACTTTGTGAGGTCTTTTCAAATAACACTTTTAAATAATAGTATCATTTCTTTAGGATACTCTGTATAGAAAATATTTTCCTTGGTATATATGTTTACAACCTAGCAGTTCAAGACAGAACCTAATAAAAACAAAACAAACGATGGTACAAATAAAATGCTCCTTCGATTATTTGTGGGTCAGAAAAAAAATCGATAGCAAGATAGACAATGTAAAACAGCAGCAAAGAGCAGGAGTTTGGGGTCAAAAATAATCAAGTGGGTGCCCCTTACATTTGTGAACTCTGTGACCTTGGGTTAAACACTTCATCTCACCAAGGCTGTAAAATGAGAACAAATATAACATCTAACAATTGTTGATTACTTTTTATGTGCTGAACCCTGTACTAGTTCTGTCACTTGCATTCATTGTCTCATTTCATCCTCAAACATAATCCCATGAGGAAGGTACTATTAATATCTTCATTTTACAAATGAAAAAATAAAGCTATGAAAAATTGGGTATCTTGTCCAAAATCTCAGAGTGGCAGAGCTCACAATTCAGTGTCACATTCGTCTGGCTTTAGAAACTAAGTTCATAAACACTACAATATATATTGTGTCCTTGTAGTAGATAAGGTGAGTTGGGAGGATTAAATGAGATAATGCACACAAAAGGCAGCCTTGTACATACTTGGTGCTGTTTCTCTCTCTCTCTCTCTCTCTCTCTCTCTCTCTCTCCCCCTCCCTCTATCTTTTTTGAAAGAGTTATGCTATATAGCACAGGATGGCTGCAAAATTATGATCCTCCCGCCTTAGCCTCCCAAGTGCTGCCTTAGCCTCCCAAGGAATGCTTTTACATGTCAGTATTATTATTACGTACTACTAGCTAAAATTTGTATAGTGTTTTATTGTTTATGAAGCTCATTTACACAGTTGCTCATTGGGAACTGGCTCAGAAAGGTTAAAAGACTTGGCTGAGGTCATTTAGTTTGAATCACTCTATCAGATTTTAAATCTTTTAATTCCAGAGTGCAGCGATCTCACTGTGCTTTTTAATCATTGGGGAGTGCTATGTTTTTATGTAATGTATTTCATTTATTATTAGAAGACATGGCTATTTGCAGATTAGGTGGGTTCTAGTCTTGCCTGCCTCTAAATGGCTGCTTTATCTTGGTACATCTTGAAATCTGTTACTTGATTTTTCTGCTTGATTTTCTCCTTTATGGCAGACAATGTAGAGGAGAAAGAAGACTCATTTGTATGACACCCACATTCTTTCCCACAGTTAAATCTATACAGGTAGGTAAATGTCACATTATGAATGAACTGTGTTTTTTAAGGTTAATTTGTAAGTTGAATGTTTGGAAATCTGAGCGTCTTCTCCGTTTTCAACAAAATTTAAGTCCCATAAGGAACCCGGAAGAATCTATCATAAGTTCAAGCCAAATGCAGAAAAAAGAGGAAAAGGAGTGTGGGGAAAAATGAAGCATGGGTCCCTCCTTCCTCCTTGCAATCTAGGCTTGTCCCAGATAAAGTTTTGAAAGTCTCTGCCTTTATAGCTCCTCATCTCCCTCATATTTGCTTCATCTCCTCATATTCCTTATCTTTCTGTTGCTCTGTGCAACTCCCACATCAGGCCCACCTTACACCAAAGAGTCTTTCAACCTCCAAAACTGTCTACTTGCTCCACTTTTTCCTCTTTATGCTCTAATCTAACTGGACTAGGTGTTTGCAGGAAAGTAATAAAATAATTTACACTAAAGTAGGAAAGGCTGATTTCCTGTATGCTCTTTAGAGGTGTATCCATTTTAAGATTACTGTAGATGCAAAATGAAAGTGTAATTGGTGAGAATTCTGGCAACAAAACAAAATTAAATGAGAAATGGTCATCAGATAGCAGAAGAGGGAAGAGGTGTGCTGTAATATGGGTAGAGTACTCCAAAGAGGGTCTCTTTCTCTCTGTCCTTTTATGTTACCATCTTCCTGCATGCAAATACACCAATGAGCCCAAACGCACATCTCACCAGCTACCTTGGCTTCCAGTCTTTACCTCATCAACCCAACAATTACTAGAATAAGAGAATCAAGTCTTCTAGACTAGGGTGTTGAAGTGAAGGTCATCACTTTATAATGAGGAAGCAAGGCTCAGAAAGCCAGATAGAAAGGCCCAGGTTCACACTGGTGAGAGCCAGCTTTGCTGCTAGCATCTGGGTCTTCTGCTCAGAGAGTAGGCACTTTCTTCACACTCCATGCTTAGCATTCAGAGGTCTTGTAGAAAAGAAAAACAAAAAAAAACAAAAATAAAACTTAGAAATGTGCTCATTCATCAGCATATTCACTTACCAACTTGGATTTTCTGTTTGGAGTTGGCAGATGGAAGCCCTCCCCTCTTCTTCTTCTCACTGAGCATTTAGATTTTTATTATAATAATTAAAACCATTCTTCTGCTCCTTTAGCAATAAGCATAGTGGTTGCTAGAGATATGGTCTTTCTGGAATGGCCATATCTCAGCCACCACTTTCTGGCTGAGTAAACTTGGCGAGTTACTTAGCCTTGGTGCCTCAGCGTCTTCATCTGGAAAGTGGGGGAAATAATATTTTATATCTTATAGAGTGGTTTCATACATGTTAATATATATGCTTAATAAATGTTAGGGGAGTACTATCATCACATTGACATTTTGTGGTACATTTCATTTGCTACTCTTATTTTGAAAATGTATTTTTATATTTAAGAGAGGGAAGCTGTCCTAGATGCCTTCCTCCAATACCTAGCAATCTGTAAATCATCATTAAAGGTTAAGGTGACCCTTTACGCAATTATTGTCTAGGAGGCCTCATTGTGTACCGTGAGTCACCGCCACTTAAAAGAGGATGGTGAGTCAGTAGCCTGCTCAAGAGAGGTCAGAAGTTCTCCTGGTTCAAAGAGAAAGGATCCAAACCCAGCCCTGGGGTGCAGAAACAGTATACTTGTGTGGAGTGCCACGCTGAAGCCACACTACTTGAGTGAGAGGGCATAATGTGGTAGGTAAGTGCTGGGGCTACGGCTCGCACTGAGTTCAATCTAACTTCAGCTCCAACCTCTACCTTGCTGTGGCTCAGACTCTTAACCTCTCTCTGCCTCATCTGTAAATTACCTGTGAATGGAGACCATCTTAGTAGAAATTACTTCATGGGATAAATGCTTGGGAAAATACTGAGAATCAAGTAAACAGTCAGTTAGAACGTAATTATTATTATCATTATCACCTCTGCATCATGGTGGATGGGAGTGTGGGCAGAGTGTTCTAGGGATTGACAGTAACGGAGAAGCAGGTGGGCGGGGCTAACAGGCACAAGAATGTCTTTGACATGGTGAGTTTTAGGTATCAACAAGCCATTCAGCGAGTATTAAATGTGCAACAAATCATAATTCAGCCCTCACTGTGCTTTTATGAAGGAATGAGTGATATGTGTACACACAATTTCCATTTTGTAAAGGACGATTCTGAGGCATAGAGTATAAACAACCTTCATGCAAAAACACAGGTCTAGCTTTGCACCAGTGAAGGGCTGAACTTTGTCCAGACCCTGGTGGACAGGGATACCATCTTGGCCTAGGCAGAGAGGACCTCATCATTCTGACTCCACAGCGTGCTAAAAATACGAGTGTCGTGTAATCATCCTGGCGTTCTTCTTCCTGATCTCAATCAGCCCTCCTGATTTCATGCCATCTGCAAATCTGCACATCCTTTGTGCTCCTTTTTGCTCGCATTTGATGCCTTCCCTTGCCATCTCATTTACTCCTCATGTTTCAATCTCTGGGCTTCCATTTTTCTTCTTTTTCTTCTTTGTCTTTTTTTTTTTTGGGGATGCAACATTCTCTCTCTCTTCCCCCCTTTCCACTCCCCTTTCCACACCAATCAAATTCCGGCTTGCTTCTTGCTATATTCATTATCCTACCTCGTTCCCCCCTCATTCCTAGAAAACAGCTCCCGGAGACTCACCCTTCCCCCTCTAGCCCGCATGCCCACCCTCCATAAATTCCAGCAGCCTGGCAATCAGTAACTTCAGCATCACACTTCACAGCTCTCATAGTTTACACTACTTGTTACTATTCTCCTTGCTACTGCTCTCTAGGGTTTCTGCTAAAAAAAAAAAAATGCTCCGCTTTAAAAATATCCTGGGTACAAGTTGAACCTACAGTTAAGTTTACTCGCACATTTACACATTTCATGGTTTTATTTTAACTAGTGGTTAGGTTTATGCTCAATTATGCAGTGAAGGAAGACAAGATCCTTAGGGAACAACAGGGGGAAAAACTACCTAAAGGCTCCACAGCACTCCCAGTCCTGAGGTCGCCCGCCCTCTTATCTCCCCACTCCCTCAACCCTGCACCGCTGATGGGACTTGGCTTTTTTCTTTGTCAGGTCAAGTATTTCACTCTTCCTGGAGCTCAGATGGCCTCCGAGTCTGTGGACGTGTGCACACGTGTGTGGCCACTGCTGGCTTCCAAAAGGCTCACTTCTCTCCTGCCATTTTACTAGGACACAGGAGGCGGCTTTGCTCTCCCTCTTTTTCTCTCCCTGCCCCCAACTCAGCCTGGGCTTTTTCCTGTCTCTTAACTCCACCAGTGCAGCAGCAACTAGCTGAGCTGCTTGCCTGTGAGTGTGTGCGTGTGCATGTGCGTGTGCGTGCATGTGTGTGTGTGTGTGTGTGTGTGTGCCTGCGTGCACAGCTAGGCCAAGCCTGCAAGCCTGCCAGTCACTGGAGAGTTTTAGTTTGCATTCAGAAGAAAGGAGGAGGGGAGACAAGAGGGGAGGAGGAAAAGGTGGAGGGGGGAGGAGTGGGGGGTGCGGAGAAGGGAGGGAGAATGTCTTGTTTGTGGCTTGTCAGCAATTGCTTGAGACAAGCTTCCATGTGTGAAAGCTACTTGGCATGAATGCCTGGGCCGTACCAAGTGTCACCGCAGCAAGAGGGGGAGTCAGAAGAAAAACAGATCAGACCAGAGCAGACAATAGGCCCCTAAAGTGTTCCCCCTAAGTTGCTTTGATGTTGTCCTGGTGTCTTGATACCAGGAGGCCAGGGATTGCAGGAAAAGGGTCTTTTTTGTCTTCATTCACTTTCCCCCCTCAGTTTCTGAAATGATTCTCCAGAATATCTCCTCATAAAAAAGGTAAGAGCCCTAACAATTCCTCCTTCTGTGGCAGGCTTGTGCCTGTGCCTGGAAGTGGGGGTCTCATTCCTGTGCTGCTCTGGAGGACCGCTGGGGTCCTGCCATGGGAGCTCCTGCGTTGCCCCTGGAAGTCTTTCCAAGGCACTCAGGGCTGGGGATGGCCCCTCTTTCCAGGGAACCCCAGTAACACGATCTGTGCCTCTGGGTTGGTGGGGGAGAAGGGGTGGAAGGAGAGGGGTGGGAGGAGGGTGGGAGGGTGGAGGGTGGGAGGGAAAAAAAGAGAGAGGGGGAGAGAAGCCTGGAAGAGAGACAGGCAGAGCCCTCGTTCAGAGAAGCTCAGCCCGGAGCCCAAAGAGGCCTTTGCAGACTTGGAGCTGCACATTCTCAGGCTGAGCGGTATCTGGCTGGGCTCTGCTCAGTGACTGCGGAGATTGCATGGAGCTTTGTGTGTGTGCGCGCGCGCGCGCTCGAGAGAGTGTGTGTGTGTGTGTGTGTGTGTGTGTGTGTGTGTGTGTGTGCGCGCGCTGCCCTGATGCGCCTTGTTGTGAAGGAGTGGTACCCAAATCCATCTCACCCGAGCCTGGCTCCCCAAGGAAGAGCTGCATGGCAGGCAAGAAGGGAGAGCAAGAGAACTCTGCCACAACGCGATTCAGAAACTTTTCCAGTCTCAGGAATTTTTCAGGTTGTAGACGCCGTAAAAGAGTTGTAGGTTGCCCTGTGTCAGTTTCCCCATCTGTGCAACTAAGAGAACTGATTGTGGATGCTGCATGCCTCCTTGGGATTTGGTGAAACCAAACAGATAACTATGTCTAAAAGGCAGGGAGAGATCTTCAAGCTAGTAATGCTGTGGAATCACGGAAGTGTTATCATTATTCTTCATCATCACTGTCATGATAATAAAACCATCATTAAAGACACCCTGAGACAAATAGACGGGGATGCACAGATCAAGCGTCTGAGCATTTCTAAAGAAACAAAAAGCCTCTTTCCACCTGTTGGCTTCTGTCCTTTTCTCTTGTGTCTTTTCGTCAGATTTATTGGCCATTTGTACAGAGAATGGGGTGGGAGGGGTTGGGTTTTCCCTTTCCTCCTCCCTTGTACATTTTTTTTTTTTTTAAAAAGAAGGTCAATGTAAGATGCTTGAGAGAGAAAATGTGCCTTCTGTTATAGTAGTTTATTCAAGACCTTGTGTTTTCTGGCGCTGGCAAGGCATGCATACACATCCGTAAACTCCACCTTGGAGGTTAAAGATGCTTATTGTGGCTTTTAGAGATTAAATGCGATTTATTTACAATTGCCATTTATCAGAGAGTAAACATCTTACTATGTGTGTTTGAGGGTAAGAATGTGAAGGCTGTTTACTCACTGGTGGTTTTGTGGATAAAACCTTATGCTTTTTAAAGTGACATCTTGAGAGATGGGAGTAGAAGGCTAAAATCAGTACCTAATACTCATCTCTAAAATGTTTGTTTGGAGGAAAAAAAGTCTGCTTATTTCTTTTTGAATTGTGCATATCCTTTCTCTTCTAACACTGTGATCATTTTAAGGCTTTCAGTTGTAGCTCTCTCTTAGTTCTCTGGAGGAATTTTGCTTTCTTACCTAATTCTAGGTTTTCTGTAACTCTGCTACTTGTCCAAAAAAATTCTGTAGAAGTCTCAGAGCCTATCACTCCTTCCTTTCTACCTGCAAATCCTATCAGACTGACTCCCTGCGACAGACAGCTAGAGATTGAAGCAAAGGGCCAGCCCTAGTAGAGATTATTTATGTTCTTCCCATAGAGGCCTGAAAACCTGCCTGCTGCATATGGGAAATGATGAAAGATATTAATTGGCCTTGATAGGCAAGAAGGCCTCCCCTTAACCCCACAGTTAATGTTTTATTAGAACAGAACTGTACTTTGTGTCTTAAAACTTAATTGTTCTACTTTGTAGGCAGAAGATCTTAACTGTGGTTTGTTGCTAGCAGGCTTTCGGGTTCCAGATATCATCCTAAAACATTCGAACTTTAGAGCTACGAGGGGAAAGAAAGGTTTTTCATCATGACGTTAAGGCCCCCCAAAAAGAAATAGTAAAGGTCTGAGGGTGCTGAATGGACTTCCGCAGCTCTGCTGGCTGTGCTGGGTTCTAGCAGCAAACTTTGCCCTGCCCATGTCAGAACGTGGCACAAACACAGCAAACATGGGTCACAAAATAAATTTCCAGGATTTCATTCATGTATTTGTTTGTGTACTCAACTAATATGTTAGGGGCCTTTACCATGTTTCAAGCGCCTTATTAGACACTGAGGATGTAGGAAAAGGCAGTGCAGATGTGCCCCTCTCCTCAGGAGGCTTACTGTCTTATAGGGACGATTGCCATTAACCACACAGTTGCACAAATCAATAGTTATAACACTGGTAATACATGCTGAACAGCCCGCAGATATTACAATTCAGGGAACGTTGTACCTGTTATTGACTTAAACTTGTAACTAGACATGAGCTAAGTGTCTTTGCTCTTTGTGACTGAGGTCCCCTTGCCTCAGTCATCCCCCTTTCCACTCCCCGGTGGCTTTCCTACTCACAGAGAGCCCAGCCATTCCAGAGTGCAGAAAATTCTCTCTCCTTTGCCCTCCCTTCCTCCTTCTGTCTCAGCACAGAGTACAGCCGAGACACAAATAACATCTGCTAACCCTTTACACTTGTACTATTAAATAACTTCACACTTGTTGTGAGGCAGCCTCTATAACAGTCATTATCTGGGTAATTCACGTTAGCAGTAGCCTCTGCGTGCTGTTAAACCCTAATGGGGGATAGTGAGGTGAGCCTGGCAGCTCACAGCTCTCTTTCCTTATTCCATAGTTCCTGGGCTGATACTAAATGCTTAGCTGCAGGAAACTCCACCATTATCACTGTCATCTTGGAATTCCAAAGACAATGAGTGTAATGAAATGGCCTTTCCCACCCCTCCCAGCAAGGACACACACTCTATTTATATAGAGAAAAGATTTTTTTGAAACCTCCTCAAAATATCTCATTTTGATTGGGTCACTAAAATTTTACTAGTTTGGAGATATCCTTTAAAGGTAGGGCCACCCCCACCCCACACATACGCAGCACACTGCTAATTACGGTCTTCCTTGGAGAGAATACATGGTTGAAATGCCAGTCATTTCCAAGGAGGCAGATTAGTTTTACTGTTCCCATCACCATTTTCTGCTTTGTGTCTTTTCTCTCTAGTACTCAGGGGAGTGTTGTCTTCAGGGTTGTCAATCCGTCTTTTTTTTCTTTTTAAGATTAATTTAATGGTTTAAAAAGAAGACAGACATGCCCACCCACACATAAATCATAGGTTTGGTGCCTATACTTCGGGAACCCACACACGTTATGTGGTTAAGTCATGTCGTGAGCAAAAATGAGCAAAGTGAGAGTCATTTCTGTGTTCTCAGCACTGTTAGGCCGAGAGGTTCCCAGCGCATGTGGCAGCAACAAACTGAATCAGAGCTTGCCCTGGTCTGCAACTGGCACCTGGGGCCGGCGCCCCAGTTCCGAGCAGTATGTACTCTATTTGTAATTATTTGATCACTTCTGATACACTCCTCCCTCCCAGTGTGTTACTCACTAGAGAGCTGCCTCTGGGGGAGGCGATCTGAGTTGGCACTGGAAGAGTAATCCAAAGAGAGTGGGAGTTGAGAAGTGCGTAAAATAAGGACTTGGTCGGAAGAGAGATTTACCAGGAAGTCAGACAGCGGGGATGCAAGTCATCCTTAACTCTAGGCAAATAAAAGTGAAAAGTGTTTGGACATTTTAAAAGTTGCAGTGTCCCCATACTACATATAAGTAAAAATGCTGGTGCCTTTAGTTCCTCCAAAAGCAGAACCAACACAATGTAAAGGACATGCCCCAAACTCATTAGTCACAAATACTGCTTTCGTGTGTACTCATACTGATGGAAATTTTGTGGATTTTCTCCTCCAAGAGACATAAATATAAGATTAAAAAAGGAAATTTTCTCCATTGTTTTTAAGCATTGACATTTAAACACTCTAAAATATCTGCTTAGTCTTCTCTTACAACAGGCCTGTGAATTGAGTAATAGTGTTGTCCTTCCGTTATATTCAAGTAAGGTTATGTGACTCGCCCAAGGCCCCACGAGGAAGTAAGAGGTGAGATGGCTAGCCTATTAACATTCCCTGTCAGCTCACCTCTTCAAGAACGAGAAGCAGAGAACTGAGGCAATCACCATGCTATTCAGATTAAATATACTGTGCTGACATGACATTAAAATAATTGCCTTAGTTTGGACCCCTTTTTCTTCAAAATTAGAATTTAGAGTGTTGATCAACAAAAGGGTCCTCAATGCTGATTTACTAATGACATGCTTTCTACAAGTACATTTGGGCCAGCTTCTGGTTTTGCCAAAGTCTCTACTCTGCTGCTCTGGATCTCTTTTGGGATGAAGGACTTGAGCTTAATCATCTCTAAGTTCCCTTTGGCACTGCTATTCAGTGTTTCTCTGATTCTGTGAATAGGATACTCTATGAATCTGGTCGTTTTGGTCTCCTTATACAAAACCTGAGTCAGGAACTATGATTACGAAAGGGAAATATAGTTGGTTTTGTGGATAGACATATGGTTTGTTTCTATACACATCCACCATACAAATGATATTGGTATCTTGCAGTGAAAATCATGCTAGCAAAAAGTAGGATTTTAATTTATGGATTTTAAGAGAATTTGCCAGTCAGCATGCAGGCACATGTGCAAGAGACTGAAGAACCATTTTCAAAAGAATAGGCTGTTTTGAATGCATGTCTTCCTGTATAATAAGTATGAATTTAAAATGGATGGGCACTGGGTACATCTCTTAGCTTCATCATTCTCACATGTTTTTTCACAGAAATTGTGCTGTTTCTTTTTGTATTATGCTCACATGTAATTTTGAGGATGCAGAGGACCAATTTAAGCAACTGGAGTGCCGATGGTACATGCTAAGTGTTTAACACTGTGCTTTGGGGGATGACAGGACTATTGACAGTGTTTATGATATGCAGCTCCCAAAGGATATTATTGAAGCCTTGCTGATATGTTACATACATATTGTGTGTGTGCATGTGCATGTATTATATATACTTTTAGGATGTGAGTAATAAACCACTTCTGAAATGTGACTGAGAGTGAGACAGAGAAGTTACAGAATGAATGTTTTCATTAATCATGTCACCTCTATGAATAATTTTAGGCACTATTAATTTAAAATTGGTTAAACTTTTGAAAAGATATAATTTAAAAATTTTACACAATAGCTCTTAAGTTCATTTTTAGAACTCTGGAGTAAATTCCTCTGCCATGTTTTTTTCTGGTTTTTAGGGTACTGGAGGTTGAACTCAGAGCCTTGTGCTTGCTAGGCAAGCACTCTATCACTGAGCTAAATCTCCAGCCCCTCCTCTGCCATGTTTTAAGAGTATCATCTCGCTTGTAGCAAGGGAAACTATTTCAAAGCTGCTTTGATAGTTAGTAAACCAATGACTTTTTAAGTTGAAAAAAATAGTATGTGAAATATAATTACTTTATAATTGAAAAGAGGATTCTGAAGACTGTGTATATTGATTTTTATTTCTATTGATTCTTTATTGTGAGTTGCTTATTTTTTTAACATTGTATATCTTGCTTTATTTCATAACAAACCTAAAATGTAGATACATAAGAGAAATGCATCATTGACTTTAAACACGGCAAACAGGAATAGGTGTATCAGCAAGCTATTTAGAACATACGAAGGTACTCTGTAGACATGTGTAAAGTGTTCATTTATTGATGAATGCAACTACGATAAAGAAAAAAGCATATTCTATATATTATTGTTGCCACTCTCGTTTTTAATGATCTGAGTAGTTATCAAAAGTGTTATTTTATTTGCTCAAATGCCTTTAGTCTAAAAATGTTGGAGAACTTTAATAATTTCATGAAAATAAAATCATTCTTTTTCCTGAAAAATAAATACAGTATACAAACTCAAACTGCCATTAATGGCATTTGAAAGCAGCCGAGCCATCATCAATTTGGAGGAAAAATTTTGTGAACCTTGAGGAGGCTTTATCTTATCTAATGTTAGATACATTGGACTTTTTATTATCCTGCTTGTGCAGTCAGTATACGTTTGAGGAAAGAAATTTTGCTGAGGATTTGTAGACAAGGGACACGCTGAGTGAGGGTAGAGGGTATACTCGGTGTAAGGACGCTCATTTGGTGGTTTCCTGTGTAAATATGTGACTTACCCATGTGCTTAAGCCAAAGAGGCTGAGCAATGCAGGACTTTAACTCCTGCGCTGGTGCCCAAGTTGCTCCCTCTTCCCGGAACAGCCTTTTGGCTTGTTAACCCAAGCAAACTCCTTCAAGACTGATCTGGCTCTTCTAGAAATCTTCCCGGACCCTACGCCCAATCCCTGCTCCACTGCCTGGACTGGGCATGTGCTTATGTGGTTATTGTCACACTGTACCAGACTCATCTGCTTCCCCTTTGTGGGCTGTGGCCGCCTCAAAGGTTGAGACTATCTCTATTCTTTCTTTTTTCCTTTTTTTTGTATCCTTAATGCCTAGGACAAGGTGAAACAGAGCAGGCAATCAATAAGAGCTGTTGAATGAATAAACAATTTATATTGAAATACAACTCATTAATAAATGTAACTACAAAAATATTGAAGTTATGCAACCTCATGTTTCACATTTAAAACAGGAAATTTCTCATAGGATATCCATTCTTTTCCGCTTTTCAAAGAATAAATTGTGCATTTATATTATTTTGTATACCTCCAAATCTTCCCTTTTCTTGTGTCTGGCATTTCTCCCCCAAAAGCTTTTGTTCTTTATATATCCAGATCTTGGGCCTTGTGATTCCCTACCAAGGAGTTAACTTTGTTATGTAAAGAATCACTGATGGCAAATAAATTGGTTACATTTACTGGTCTTACCCCTGGTAGAACCATTTGTTGATATTTAGATAGTAGCTAAAGGGAAGTTTCTTCTGTCTTAGAAATGGAAAAGAAAGAGAACTTTGAGGAAGTCTAGACAGCAGAGAAAGGTAGGTGAATGCCTGGCTTCCTGGAATCTGCACTTGCGACAGTCAGAAATAAAGAAGGGAACAATACACTTTAACTGTCTAAAAAAAGTTCTAAGTGCTGAACTCTCTCGAAAAGTGCTTCCAGTTGCAAAGAAAGGACTCGCTCTTGTTTCCTCAAGAAAAAGGGCATTCATCAAGAAGATTCTCAGAGAAATAAAACTGGAAATCAGAATTGGAAATCTTTCTGGTACTGAACCAGCTCTAAGGAAGAAGCCTCCTGGCTCATATCAAGCTTGTTCTCATTCTGTCTCTGTCTCTGTCTCTCTACCTGTCTGTCTGTCTGTCTGTCTCTCTCTCTTTCTTCTCTTTCTGCTTACTCCTAATTGCTGCTCCTTCAACTTGCCAAGACCCTCACATCTAGAACTCTGCTCTCCTACTCTCTCTAAGACACTCCCTTCACGGCTCCTTCTGCATGGTTTCTTTCCTTATATTCATTCAGTTGGAGTAGTTTTCCTGATCGTTGCTTCAATCTTTCAGAATTCCCTAATACAGATCACCAAGAAAGGATCCAGTTAACCCAACTCATCTTTTCTTTGCCATACTTTATGGTCCTTAGCCAACCTGTGACTAAAGTTGGCCGAGGAGCTGAAGCTTGTCTCTAGTGCAAGATGCTGTTGCCAATGGAGGTGGGCAGGGACAGAAGTATTGTTGCTTGATGTAAAACAGGATTGTCTTTTAGTAGGAACCAGGGAAGGACCATCTTCTGTTCCAACAAATATATTTGACATATCTAAGTCCATTACAGAAATCTAGGAAGTTAAGGACAACCACCTTATTAAAAATTAAAATGTTTCATGAGTGATAATCAGTATGACTAAGATAAGAAGATCTTGGGAACAAATACAACATTTATAACCAAGAAAGAAATTTGGAGAAGTAAGTGTATTAGAGTTACCTCTTAGGTGAATGACATCATTTTATAGATTTCATAGAAAGCAAGAATAGGTGAATAGTGAGGGGGAGCATGAATTGGCATGGGTCCCAGAGGCTAGAGGCTAGTTAATAGGAAGTATAATCCTGGACTAGGGACTAGGATGAGGAGAAATAGGAATACTAAACTCTGTAGGAAGTTTTTATTTGTGTTTTCTTCCTGTGTTTCTTCTCATATTTTCCTAGTCTATTCTTGATCTTTCTTATTTGTCGCTTCTGGAACAATCTGAACTGAACTAGTTATATGACCTTGAACTGGTTATTCTTTCCAACTCAATTTTCTCATCTGTTAGGATAAGGACAATTATTATTTTTTTTAGGACAATTATTATTTCAATACCTTGTTATAAGAATTAAATAGCAGACTGGGGATTTAGCTCAGTGGTTAGAGTACTTGCCTAGCAAGCACAAGGCCCTGGAGTTTGATCCCCAGTATCTCTGCACAAAAAAAGAGTTAAATAGCATGGGATCATATATTTAAAGTGATTAATACATTACCTAATAGGTAATAGATCTTCACTCAATTGTAGCAATTATTCGGCACAAAAGAAGGAAGAAAACTTTGACAAAATAATGTGCTGCATAAAATTTCACTCATTATATCACTTATTCCTTATAACAGTCCTGAGAGATTTGTATTATTATTTCCATTTTATGAGAGGGGAATGTAATATTAATAATTGAGAATTTGCTGTGTGCCAAGAACTGAGCCAAACACTGTCACACAACGCCTCATTTAAGCTGAGATAGGTGCAATTAATATCTTCATCTCATAGATGAGGACACTGAGCTCTAGAGGGTGTGATTTGCCCAAGGTCATACAACGATTAATGGCAAACATAGCTTCGGTGAATCTAGGTTAGTCTGACTTCAAAGGCTGCCCAAAGTCATATATGACAGACTCAAGGTTCAGGTCCTGTTAAGGGTATAACTTTCTCAGTTCCCCACCAGAGGTGCATGCTGGTTGAATGAAGAGGAGTCGTAGGCACACTCCTACAATACCTTGCTGCTGAATCTGGGTACCATGATTAAATAGGGAAAAATTTGCAAGAGGTTCAGACAAAAAAAAAATTATAATAATTTATATATGTCAAAATAATGGCTCTGAGATCTGACAAAATGATTTAACAAACATGTGATGGATATCTATTGTTTGTCCAGCAATGAAATGAATTTAGCATTGTGGTAAATGCAACATAAGTGGGGCTTGAATCTCTTCCTGTAAGGTGCTTTCATCCTGGTGGAGGGAGACAGATGATCACACAATTAATCATAAAGTATATAGTAGCAGATCAAAGGACTACAGTAGTCAAAGGAGGGAACAATTAATTTGACGACGAAGGGAATGGTGGTTGAGCGAGGAAGGGCTTCATGCAGGAGATGACATTTACGGTGGTCCCTGAGGGACGAATATGGAAGCACCGGAAGCCTCTACACTATACTTTCCTTTTTATATATAGTTTCCTTTTTCTTCACATGTGTAGTTTTATAAAAGATAGTATTAAATAGCTAATTTTTAAATAAAGTAATATATTGACTGGTAGTATTTTCAAAGATTATATTCTTTGAGTACAGGTGGAGAATATCTATTCTTACTAGTCATAAGAAAGTATTGGCATTTTCCCAGTCTAAACTTGCACAGATAATATATTAGCTTTCCATCACTGTAACAAAAATATCTGAGGTAAACAGCTTATAAAGAAGAAAAGTTTATTTTGGCTGATGGTTTCTTAGGTTTTGGTCCATGATTGTTTGACTCCATTGTTTGGGCCTGTGTCAAAGCAGAACATCATAGCTGAGGTCCTGTGGTGGAATAAAGCTGCTCCTTTCGTGATTGCTGGGCAGTGAAAGAAAGGAAAAGAGGAGGGCTAGGGTCTTGCTATCCTCTTCAAGGGCACATGCCAGTGACCTATTTCCTCCAACCAGGCTCCACCATCTGAAGTTCCTGACTGCCACCCGTAGTGTCATCAGATGAAGCCCAAGTCTTCAACACATGACTTTGCAGAGACATGTAAGATCCAAACCATAATAGATATGCACATTGAAGAAATCAGAAAATAAAATCCCCTGTTCTGTACTTCTAAGGTTGCGGCTGTAGAGTGGTACAGCAATCCATCAAGGGCCCACAAATCCCTGGAGGGATCACTGTGTCTTGTAGTCTCAGTTCTTGAATAGTACTAGGTAGCACTAAGGTACTAGCGGGTGGGTCGTTTATCTATTCTTGGCTTGGAAATTTTGGCCTGTATTTTGGAATTCCCAATTTTCTATATGATATCAGATTTTCTGGGTTTTTTCCCAGACATTTCTAATTTAAAGCCTTCTGTCTTTTCTCCACAAGTATATTCACAATTGATAGACTGTGTGTTCTGGCTGTTGTTAACAGGTTGGTAATTGAATTGAATTTCTACATCCTAATCCTATTTTTTTTTATTTTAAACCAAAAACATGTATTGGTACATTCTACATATAATGGTCACATTCATTACATTTATTCTGTACCCATACATGATGCATCTTGGTTCTCCCCCCTCTCCCCCGCCCCTCCCCTCTGCTCCCTCCCTCCCTATTTACAGCAGGTTCATTCATCATTTCATCCTAATCCTATTTAAAGGAGCTAAGTAGATATCTTCTGTATATGGGCATTATTGGCTTACAGTAAGAAAGCGAATACCAGTCCTTACATTGTAGTAGAAACCCCACTAAGATCTCTTATTTTGTTTTGGTTGGTTTTTTTAAGTCCTCTTTCCTCAGTTTCTTGTATGCTCTTCCTTCTTTTAAGGACTGGTTCAAATGTCACTTTCCTCACTAAGTCTTTCTCAGTTCCTTCAGCCAGCGGACCTCCAGCCCCAGAGTGCCCCATCATCTTCTGCTCGTCTCAGAGTGACCCTATAACTACATATGTTCACTACCCACAGTCACTTAATAGGTGAAACACAAGAGGGCAATTATTTGGGTTCTGTTCACCTATGTATCCCCCAGAGCACTCAACGGGGTCCCTGCCTTACAAGTGGTTGGTGCTCAGAGTTGTTTATTGCACTCAAAAGAATTGAATTGTTAGCTTCCTTGGATTGGCCTTGGGTATAGTAACGTTATTTCCAGTGCCTGTTGTCTTTTGGAAAAGAAATGCCACTTTTTAAAAATAAATGTCTTAACCGATTTTAAGATGAAAGTGATTACATACTATAAACAGTAATTGTAATTATTATTAATAAGCATTATTAAAATAATATGAACTGTTAGAATTAATTCCTTTGCTTGCTTTTGCTGGGAAAGTAGGAAGGCTGGGTAAACTACTGGTCTTTTCCATTCTTAATGTCTATGATTCTTTGAAATTTTATGTAGACAAGTGCAAGCTAATGTACACTGGAAGGAACAATTGAAACAGCTCATACTCGCTGATGGGCTCTGAATTACTCTACTTGTAAGTGCTCAGGAAAAAGATCTCAGATTCATTGTGGATGGCTCAATGGAGACATCTGCTAGCTGTGCAGCAGCAGTCAGGAGAATGAATGAGACATAATAGGCTATATTAACTTTGAGAATGGAATAAAGAATAATGCAGAAAATAATATAGTGCACATAATTTGGCATTGACTATTTCTGTAATTAGAATAAAACATTTCAATGATATACATTGATGTTATGACTTCACCTTAAAATCAGAATTCGGCATTGGATCCTTTCATTTCAAAGAAAACAAAGCAGAAATACAAAAGATCTAGAGAAAAACAACAGACAGTCTCAAAGACATCCAAGGGACTTGCTTGTAATGAGAAACTGAAAAGACAAGGACATTTTAATTTGGGTAAAGGGGAAAAAATGACATTGTATAAATTTATTTAAAATTAATGAAAGTTTCAGAAAATTGCTAAAGCTAGCTTCTGATTATCCTCGGTAATGGAGGTCAGAGATAGGCAGGATAATTGAAATCCCTGATAATCTCCAACCCTCATTTTAGCCATTAGTTGCGTCATCCTGTCCTACTGGAAGTTTTAACAAATGAATAGACACAAGGTGCAACAGTCTGGGGTTTGGGACCTGAACGGCTCACGAGAAAGGCAGCCTGGGGTGAAGGTGCACCGAGTGAACTCAGGGCTGCTCCCTGCTCATCAGCCCTACAGTCTTGAGTGATATGCTGAACTTCTGTGACACCCAACCCTCCATCTGCAGAAAGGGAGTAACAGTAATACTTGATGGGTTTGTTGGAAGAGTGAAATGAGCTGATTGGAAGTGGTCGGACGGCTGTGAGAGACCAAGTCTAGTGCAGGTCACAAAGAGCGCCTGCTTCCGCTTGGCGTGCGAGCCTCGGAAACTGACATGGCTCCAGCATCTGGGAGCTCCCACCCCATCTTCCTTCTCTTCAGTCTTCTACTTCTTATGTTCTTGGCAGGAGACTTTAGAAGAAGAATGAAACGTTTCTTTCATCTCTGAAATTGTTCTCAGCATTCCTACTCCCTTGCTTCTGGAAAGCCTTAAAATGATTTTGCATCCATTTGTATTAACACATGATTATTTTGATGTCATCTCATGTCATCTTCGTGATAGAACTGAGATGAAGACAACTATTATCCTCATCTTCCAGATGCGGAAATAGAGGCACAGACAACTTGTTTAAGAATATGCAGTCACGGAGGTTGGGGATTTAGCTCAGGGGTAGAGCACTTGCCCAGCAAGTGCAAGGCCCTGAGTTTGATCTCCACCACACCCCTCCCGCAAAAAAAGAATATGCAGAATTAAGAGTCGCACCTACGCTATCTTGCCTCCAGGTTGATGTACAGAGTTTAGGAAACTGAGATGTGTGACTATGCTGATTCCTCCCCTGGGAAGTGACCAGCCTCTTCTGTTTCCTAGGAACTCCTGCTCTGTCCTCTGGTACTCATCTCCCACCAGAGGGCTGTCCCCAAACCTCTCTTCCTCTGGAAGGGCCATCTTGTGTGCCTCAGCACACTGTGTTATACTTCTTACCATTTTATTATATTAATGACAAGAAACTCTTTTACCGAATTCAACTAGTAGTGATTTAGTTGAACAAGTTGGTTAACTTGGGATGATACAAAATGATGGAATCATTCCTTCAGCCTTCATTTTAACTTAAAACATCCCTGAAGTTTTTGATGTAGTGCCAAGGCCTCCTCTTTGGAATTTGGGGCCTCCCATTAGAACTGTGCGTCCTATTTTTCATAGAAGCCACACCTCTGAGGCTTCCTTGATTTTTTTTTTTTTTTTTTTTTTTTTTTTTTTTTTTTTTTTTTTAGTCTTGGGTTTTTTTAAGTGGAGCAAGATCTTAAAAGGCATTTGTGAGGCAATCAGATTTTTCCAGATTTAATGATGTTTTATGGTTGGTTCTCCCACACCTAAGTTGACAGCACATTTTTTAATAACTCACTTTTAACACCTGTCACATACAGTCAACTTAGATCTTGTAGAAACAATATTTTCTTGAATCCATAGTTCATTACTTTAAGTTTAATTAAATCATGTAATTACGAGAATGGGAAGAACTAGCATAAATAGACACTTCTGGTGAACAGACAACTCTAGCAGAGTGTAGACATCCCAGGGTGCCACCAGCAGTGGCTGCTCAGAATGTTATGGGCCTTACATCTGTACCTTGAAACAGGGAATGGAGACCACAGACGACTCCAATAATTGTTGACACCTGATAGAGCCCCTGCTCGGTCTGGTTTCTGTTCTATGTTTCTGTCCTAAAAGATGAATAGTTTGCTTCTATCTTTCTAGTTGGTCCCAGAACCTAGCATAGCAGTGGGTGTATAGTAAGCCCTCAATGAACACTGACTAACTAGTTAGCTTACCAGTCATACTAACAGAAACAAAACTCAGTTTGGGCACTGCACACCCTCTGCTGGGGGGTACTAAGCGGTAATCCACCATCCAGAATTTCGATTGGGAAGAAAGAGACAGAGCTAGCAAATGGATTTCTGAGATTATTGCAAGAGTAAGTGGTGTTTAGCATTAAATAGATAACAAATGTAAGACATCTATAAAGAAGTAGGTGGTGGGTTAAATGTAATTAACTTGTTTAACTCACTAACATAAAGTAACAGCAAGACAACATACTCGATACCATTTTATAAAGGATTAGATAGGTTCTTACCTGGGGAAAAATCTGCACTTACAACCGCAGGGTCTAACTACAAAAAGCCTCTCTGATGATTATGTTCAGGACCAGCCAGGTCAAGGAAAAAAATGTTCTTACTGCTACATCCTTGCAGCTTTGAGTTTATTATATGCTTCTTGTGACAAAGTAAAGCACCTTGAATTGAGCACAGGAGAGAGAAATCAGATCTTAAGGATATTAAGTGTGACAAAGACATCCTGTGGTAGGTGATTGGTTTGGAAAATAGGGGTAGAGTGTCGGTGGTAGCAAGGATACCCTCTTTCCTAAAATAAAGCTGCAAAACACATTTATCCTTGTGCTCAGTAAATGAGTTTCAATTTGAACAAGCAAAGTTGGAAAGGTACAGAATGTTTATGTGACCACAGGAAAAACAGAATGAGAAAGAATATACATTACGTGCATGTGCACATGCACGTGCATGTGTGTGTGTGTGTGTGTGTGCAGAATAGAAATAATCCTCCACAAGATCAGGAGGATATGAACGTTCTTATTACTTTTCTGTATTAGGAATCTGTAGCCTGGGTACAATTATGACTTCTGGAGGGCTTCTTACTTCTCTAGAATTTGTGAGTGAAAGGAAGAATGGAATTAACGTTGTACTGAGCACTCACTGTTCGTCATTATGCTAAGTTCAACATATGTTAGTATATCCCTTTTTAATGTAAGTTGCCATTGATTTTTGTAAGACTTACATTACTCTGTGGGCCACTGTGAAAGAAAAAAAGTGTTCCCAATTAAGTTGTATGTATGCTACACATACCATCAAAATTAGAATGTTTAATACCTTGATTTTAGAGCTACTAAAATGTGAAAAAACATGGATTTTAGAACCAATGAGATTTGGCATCTCATTTAATATAGCAACCCTTAAAATAAGTATTAATATGGATAGATAAAGAAAATGAGGTTCAGAGAGGTCAAGTAATTTGTCTGAAGTCAAATATCGGTGTCAGAGCTGGAGTTTGACCCAAATTGGTCTGTTTCCATATCCAATCGCTTTCCCGTATTCTTGTGCTGCTGACTGAAACCAGTATTCTCCTAGCACTCAGAAGTTTTAAAAAAATAAATTAAAACACTGCATTCCACTACAAGCATTTACCTTTGGAGCTATCTGCCTGAGACTGTTCCTCAGAGGCAGACTGTGTGTGCCTGCATGTGGAGTCAGCGATGGTCTTGGCTTTCCAAGGTAGAAGACTTTCATTTCCTCCATTTGGTCTCCCGTCTAGTGCCCAAATTCTTGGTGCTTATGCTCCCCCGAGGCGCTGCACAGAATCGAGGGAGAGACTGGCAGGGACGGAGAGACATGTGGACAGCTCAGTGCAAATTTGTGAGCTTTGCTTTCATCTATTCGCTGGTCCTGGTTCTCACTATGGAGACATAGAATCTGTTTCGTCTGTGGCCCTTCCCAATTTGAAAATAGGTGTAAGGGCCCTCTTTGGGTTTCTTTTCTTCAGGAGGAACACTGGTCTCCTTACAGGACATGGCATAGAATCTCTTTCTCTGTAACCACTGTACTAAATGCATTTCAGTTTTCTTTTAAAGAGAGGCATTCACCTCTTTGTCCTTATTTACACTTATGGTTTCTCATATCAGAGAAACAATTCGATGTGTACTCATGAGTGTCTGATTTATTTCACTTCGGAGTATGTTCTCAAGGTGCATCCATTTACATACAAATGTCTCTAGTTTATCCTTTTTTATGGCAGAGTAGTATTCGTTTGTGTAGAAATACCACATCTTCTTTAGCCATTCATTACTTGTTGGGCATTTAGGTTGTCTCCAAGACTTAGCTATTAAAAATTGTGTTGCTATGAACATGGTTGTGCATATATCACTGTGGTATGATGATTTTAATTCTTCTGGGAAGATACCAAGCAGAGGAATAGCTGGGTCAAACGGAACCTCTTGTTGTAGTTTTCTGAGGAATCTCCACACTGATTTTCACAGTGGTTGGACCAGTCTACATTCCCACCAACAGTAGAGGAGGGTTTCTTTTTCCCTGCAGCCCCGCCAGCACTTGTTATTGGTTGATTTCTTAATAATCGCTGTTTTTTCTAGAGTGAGATGAAATCTTAGCATTGTTTTGATTTGCATCTCTCAAATGACTAGTAATGTTGAACACTTTTTCATGTATTTATTTGCCATTTTTATTTCTCCATCTGAGAAATGTTTATTCATTTCAGATGCCCATTTTTGGATTGGGTCATTAAATTTGGAGGGTTTGATTTTTTTGAGTTCTTTATATATTCTAGATGTTAGACCTTTGTCTGAGGGACAGCTGGCAAAATTTTTTTCCCAGTCTGTGGGTTTTCACCCCGCTCTATTGGTGATTTCTTTTGCTGTGCAAAAGCCTTTTAATAGGATGTGGTCCCAAATAAGGACAAAGAGGTATAAAAGACATTATATGAAAGGAAGATAATATTCAAAAGAGAGGAGAACTAGAAAGGGAGAAAGGGGAAAAGAAGGAAGGGAAAAAGGAAAGAAAGGGGAAAGGGGAAAAAAATGGAAAAATGTGAATAAACTGCTGTAAATAGGGAAGGGGGAACAGAAGGGAGAGATAGGAAAGAGGGGAGGAAACCAAGATATATCATGTACAGGTACAAAATAACCATGATGAATGTGATCATTATGTACACAATTTACCAATACATGTTCTTGGTAAAAACAAATTTTTTTTTGTATTGTTTTGTTTTGTTTTTGTTTTTTTGGTGCCGGGGATCGAACTCAGGTCCTTGTGCTTGCAAGGCAAGCACTTTAACCACTGAGCTAAATCCCCAGCTACGGTAAAAATAAATTAATTAAATAAAATAAAATCGAATTATATGTGTAAAAAAAAAAAAGAGCGAGAGAGACAGGCATTCAAAATTAATTCCATGGCTCTAAAAGAGTAGAAAATTCTCACCTCCCTTGCTTTAGGTACCACACTGCTCTTGGTGCAGACTGAGAGTACATTTGATTTTTTCCAGCACAGTCCCAGATGTAAACTGCTCCTATTGCTGCTTCTTCTCCTTCTTTACTCTCTTTCGGTTCTACTATTTTTAACACATGCTATGAGGTAGACTTCTGTCATGTATATGTGAATTTAAATTGTTTCTGTTTTTATCACTTTTGAAATTCATCTTGTAGGACTGACATTTTGAGGAGTTTTTTGTTTTGTTTATTTTGCATTTGATAGTCATTTCTCCCAATTTTGTAACATTTTTAAATGAGAGGTTATTTGAGGTAGCAATAATTTGAGTCCCAGCCTTGTGATAAGATGCTTAGACAGTAGATCATTCCTTATTTTTTTCCCCATCAGATGAGATTTTTAAAAATATGCTTTCTATGGCTTTAACCAAACCATGGCTATACAAATTGAGCAGGACAGATCCAAAAATAGAGGCCTTTGGGAGGTCATTAGAAACCTTTCCCTTGTTCAGTTATCAGTCCACCAGATTGTTCAGCCACACCCTCTGCCTTATTTCTTGATCTTGTCTGCGAGAATAACAGGTACTTTTACATATTCCATCCCATTTAACCTGTGCAAAACCTTCTTGCACCAGGTGTTTTTGTTCTTGTTTTATAATTACGCAAATTGAATCTCAGCCAGGTGAGTTGGTTGCCCAGCATCACTCTCTTTGTTAAAAGCAGAATCAAATTTTGCACCCAAGTTTCATATCCCTTTTACTATTTGAGGGCTGCACCCGTTGTGAATGACCTTGATGAAAAGCAGAAACAGTATTTTCACTTAATTTTCCTGAACTGTAGGGGATTGCTTCTGACCCCAAGGAGCCCAATGTCACAGTGGAAATGCATTCTCTTCTGCCATCCCTGAGAACCACAGGTAAGAGAGTAGATACCACATTCCTCTCTAAGATTAGGACTCGCAACTTTACCTTCCTGTTGGCCTTCCTCAAATCTAGAAATAGTGTTTGAAAAAGATTATTTTCTGGACTGTATGGTGAATATAATAGTAAGGCTGGGAGCCAGCAACCAGGGAAAACAGAGTTTAAGAAGCTGCTAGAAAAATTGGGGGACTGGGGTTTCAGCTCAGTGGTTAGAGCACTTGCCTAGCAAATGCAAGGCCCTGATTTCAATCCCCAGCACCAAAAAAAAAAAAAAAGAAAAGAAAAAGAAAAAGAAAAAGAAAAACTGATTACCTGAACAACTCTCTGTAATAAAATCACACACACACTCAGTGCCACACTCTAGAAACCAGAATTAGGAACCTTTGCCTTCCCTCTTTTCTAGGATATGTGAGGAGGATTCCATGTTTCAGAAGAAACAACTATCGTAAAGTTAAAAGAAAATGGAGGTAAATGATTCAGGGGAGCACTCCCGATATTCAAATCTCAAGTGGTGTCCAGCTTGTTGGTAGACAAGAATGTGTGGTGGCACAGATGGGGTTTATGAGGAACAGCGATGAAAAACGAGGTATCTCATGGCCAGAGAGCATCAGTTGCCATGTTTCTTTCTCGTGAAAGAGACTGATTTGAGGTGGATTCCTTAACCTTTTGGAGAAAGCTTATAAACTATTTAAAAGCAATGAAAGCAAGACACCCTTACTTCATTAGTTCTTTATGATTCTTAGACATAATAACAGATGGTTGACAAGTAAACAGTGTACAAACAGTAGATAAAGAGTCAAGGTCAGTACAGAAGCAAAAGACAGTGAGGAAAGGTCGCCTTGTTGCTTTCCAAGCAAATGTACTCTCTTGCAACATAAACAGAGGTTTTGCTGGGTGTGGTGGCCCATGCCTTAATCCTAGCCCTCAGGAGGCTGAGGCAAGAGGATAGCCACAAGTTCAAGGCCAGCCTGTGCTTAGTGAGTTCAAGACCCTGTCTCAAAAAGACTTAAATAAACAAATAAAATAAACAGAAATATTTGCTCCATGAGGAAGTTTATTCACTACTTTTCTTCCAAAGCCAAGTCACTAAAGACAAATGAACTCACCAATACAATTGATTGAGGTAAACCCCAACACGCTAATTTAGTCTTTCTGGAATGCTAATGGTAGAGTGAAGAATTAGGGAATTAGCTGAAACTTTTATCTTTTTTGTCTGAAAAGAAACTGCCCAACTTAAAATTAATCGCTAAAGGAAACGGCCTTACATTATTTCCCACAAAGCCACCATGGGGATTGAAAGACTGCGGGTCGCAGGGATCCACAGACACAGAACCTATGTCCTAGGGCACTGTTAACACAGCGCATAATTCTCTGCAACTCCCAAGTGGCTTTTTCTGACATCCATTCCATGTGAAACAATGGAAAACTATTTCCATGCTTATTTGTGTTTCCCGGGAGCCCTTAAATACAATTGTGAAGATTAAAGGGCTAGGCCCATCTTATTTCCTCTTATGATTATTCATAATTTTTTTTTTTAAAAATCAACTTATTGAGAGATGCAGCCCCAAATACATTTTACGGCCTGTTTGTCTATTTGTTCATTTAACACATTTATCAGGCACCTCTTGCATGCCATGCTCTCTGCTAGATACTAACAGGCATAAAAAAGGAATAAGATTTGGCCCCCATCCTCAAGGCTAATGAGTTAGAAGGGTAGCAAAACATGTACACAGATAACTATAAAACAAAGGAGAATATAATAAATACTTTTAAAAGGTTCACACAAAATCTCCTGCAAGGTGCACATCTAGTCAGAAAGAAAGGAGACGGTGTCACAAAGATGGTATCATTCAACTCCAAGGATTGAATGGTATACAGTGCTGGCGAGCCAATGGCATGCATGTTATTTGTTTTTCTTTTAAGACAAAAGATGTTAATGTATGAGCTGTTTTTTCTGGAGTGAAAAATCAGTATTCAGTTTTAACTGCAGTGGTGGCACTTTGCAATAAATAAGTGGATTTGGGGTTGCAGTTTGGACACTCGTCTCTAAAAGGTTTGCATCGCTGGTACAAGATCCCAACAGAGGTCACTGTGGGGGAAGTGTCAGTTCACACCCAGGAAACTGCGGAAATGCGAGCAAGAGGAGCAAAGGACTGTTTGGCCAGCGTAAGGGACACAGGTGGAGACAGAGAGAAGAGCAGCTGGGGATGCACGGTGGAGGATTAGAGAATGACAGTTTGGTTTCTTGGGCGCTAGAGGGCTGTTGAAAGTTCTTGAGCAGGAAAGAGATACAAGCAGGTCTTTGTTAAAGGACTTAAATTACGGTGATGGCGGTGGAAATACTGAGGAGAGATTGAGCTTCATAAACACTAGAGGCAAACTCGATGGGATCCGGCAACAGAGTGAAGTGGAGGGTTTGGGGGGCTGAGAGAGACTCACGCTGGACGAGGTAATAGGGACAATAGTGACACTCTTCCGAGAGATGGCTGCGCTCACCTGCTCACTCACACTTCAGGTTTGGGCAGGGGGGTTGGTAGGATCAGGAGTAATCGTTTTAAAAGGAAAATCAGATCTCATAGCTCCCTGGTTAACAATATCCAAATGGCCTTCCACTGCGTTTAGAGCAAAACCCACACTCCTGAGTTGGAAGGAGCAGGGAGGGTTAGAAGAGAAAGGGGATAAAAAAGAATTAAGATGTGTATGTACATGTACAAACTCCCCACGATAAATGTAATCATTATATACTACAAGCATGTACTAATTTAAAAAAGAATATTTGTTGAAAAACATATTCAGACTCCTCTGCATGTACTAGTATAAGGCTTATATGTGATCTGATCCCTGCTTTTCTCTGACCTGCTTTTCTCTTAATCTCTGTTTCAACTTCAGCCACATTGGTCTTTTCAGTCCTTCAAGGGCACCAAGTTCATTTCTGCCTCAGGGCCTTTGCATTTGCTGTACCCTCCTCCCTCAGATCTTTGCATGGTTGTCCCTTTCCTGCCAGTCAGGTCTCAGCTTGAATGTTACCTCCTCAAAGGGCCCTTTCCTGACCTAGTAATTTTCACACCTTTTACCCAGAGCTACTCCTCTGCACCTCATTCTTCTTTTTTATTCTTCACAGAATTTACCATAATCTCTGATGATCTTATGTATTCATTTACTTTGGGTCTGTTCCTCACCACCAAAAATAAGCTCTATGACTTTGCCTTGTCCATTGTGGATCCTAATTAGAACAGAGCCTAGCACATGTGAGGTACTTCATAAATAGTTATCGGATGAATAACTGGGTTCTCCTTAGGGAATATTGGCTTTCTCGTTAGGTGTAGCATTCAGGAAGACATAGGCAATAGGGACTTGGCTGTATGGGGTTAGAACTCAAGAAGGGGCAAGATTTGACATCATCTATGGGGAGATTAAATTCAGGGGAAGTGGCAATTCCTGGGCCATATCGAGCAAATGTATCACTTCACTGCTTCTGCCCTCCTCACTGATCCCACCAATGCCTGTTTAAAAACCCAGGGCATTCGTCTGACTTCACCTTCAGTATCCAGTGAGCATCCTCTGTCCTCCGGAGGTTGTATATTTGGTAGACTTTAGCAAAAATGCTACCTTGTCTGAAGTCATTTTTGGAATTCCTATTTTAGAATTGCCAACAAAGTCTGCAGCACCACACTAATGTAAAATATTAATAACAACAACCGTTCACTGTGCACTTGTGCCAAGCACTATGCTAAGAGTGCTTTCACAACGTACCTCACTGAATCCAGCGTGGAACCCCGTAAAATTGGAGGAATGATTCCCCAATTTCCTAGTTGAGGAAACGGAGACTCGGCAATGTTAAATCCTTTGAACAGCGTCAGGCGAGGGGTTCAAATGCAGTCAGAGTGACTCCAGAGCCTGGATGCTTAGCTGCTTTGTAGCATTCTCTGTCAGGGCGAGGGGAGCACCTTTCACTTCCTTGGAGTGTGGAATGGAGACTGTGGGAGACAGCCAGAAAGAGAAGGTGTGAGACAGCCTGGGCTGGGCTGGGTGGGGCCGCTCGATTGCTGTATGATTTTAGATCAGCGATTCTCAACCAGTGCCGCTGAGAGGTTGTCCAACAGACTGTTCTGCGGGGTGCAGTCTGTGAAACGCCTGCCCAGAGCAGGAACTTCAGTGTCCCTCCTTCCTTTTCTCATAAGACACACGACTCACTGTTTACTCGTGTTTTAATTATCTCGGTGGTGGATTATTGAATTCCTTGCTTTTCCCCATCTCTCCTATTCTTATTATATGTAGGGCTATTCTGTAATTTGTTACTATTTATGTGAAGTTAAGGAAGGGGAGGGATTTGAGTTCCTGTGAAAGGAGCTAGAAAAATGAAATCTGAAGTGACCGGTTCAAAATATTGTTTCATTACTGTTTGAAGTCTTGAACCTTGAGCAAACATCTGGGTCCTAACCTCCCCCTCTGTAAATGAGGAAATATCCCTTGTCTTCTACATCACAGAGTTGTTTTGAGGTTCAAATTATAGTCATGAAAGACCTTTGGAGAGCATAAAGTTATATGTAATTGCAAGGTATTATTATCATTGCCTTCATTACAAAATGAGTCTATCCTTTTTTTTAGGACTAAAACAATAATTGTGCTCTATTTGTAAATTGCCTAAATTAAACCTGTGGCTTCATTTATTCTTCAACTGAAATAGTTCTCAATCTGCTCTCTTATTCTTTGATCTTTATACTTGATGTCTGGCTTAAATAAAGTTGATATTTTCTCTGTCTAATATAGTAACCAATATCCACGTGTGGCCATTTAAATTTAAAATAATTGGAATGAAATCTAAAAATCAATTTCTTTGTCACGCTAGCTTCATTCTAAGTAGTTACGAGTCACATGTAGTTAGTGGCTACTAGATTGGTTGATACACATAGAGAAAACATTTCCATCTTTGCAGAAAGTTCCATTAGACAACACCGTTGTCAATTTCCCCGAATTCCATTTTTCCATGCTTTTTGTGACCCTCTTGTCTTGATAAAGCCAAGCTACTTGTTCTTCAGTTAATAACTCAGTGTACTCACCAATGATTAAATCACAGAATATCAAGAGTTAAAGATGTTAGCCATCGTCTATGCCAACCTCCTAATTCTACACATTAGAAAATTTAAGGCCAAAGAGGTGAGATCCATTCTCAAGCCCATGTGACCCCACAACGTTTTCCCACTGCTTTTCTTCCAGTGTAACTATAAATCTATAAATGAGTGCTAGAATAGGCTTGCATTTCCCTCCTAAAATTTCTCTCCTAGGATCCCTAATACGACCTGTCATAGAAGAAAATGTGCCTGAGACATAACTAACAAGTTGCTTGCTATTGTCAGTGGACATTCTCGAATCCCTCACCCCCTTTGTAGCAGGGATTGAATGCAGGGCCTTTGCACTGAGCTGCATTCCCAGACCCTTTTACTGTTTATTTTGAGACAGGGCCTTGCTAAGTCACTAAATTGTGCAGGCTGGTCTTGTTACTGGTCAGGTGGTTCCAGAGTCTGTGTTCCAGGTTCTTGTTCATTACGGACACAATTTTGAATGGATGAATTTAGGACAGTAAGGAAATTTTTTTAAGTAACAAAAGAAAAGGAAACTGGTTCTGCCATGTGAGTGAAATAGCCACTGTCCCTGCCAGGCAGTTAGGGATCTGAAAAAGGGAGGAGGGCTAGGGAGCGAGCTAAAGATAGAGCATGGATTAGGGAGCAGGGGGCCGCAGGGGCCAGAGAGCGAGCTCTGAGATAGTTTTTATTTATTCTGTCTCAATTCTCATGAGAGTTTTCTTGATCCTGTGAGAAGAGGGCGTTGGATTTCACACCCCAGGCTGACATCAAGTCAAGGCCACTCCCTTAGGTCATGTCCATCTTCCCAGCCAGATCAAACCACATCCCGTTCCTGCCTCAGGCTTGTACTTGTGATCCTCCTGTCTCAGCTTCCCAGAGTGCTGGGATCACAGACATGGGCCACCACACACAAAGTCTGTGGACAGTCTTCTCCTGCCTGGCCAAGAGCTGCTGCTGAGCTGTCACTGTGTCACAACACAGACGTGTTGAAAGCTGGATAAAGTGCCCTTCCACCACTACCTCTGTGAAATTACAAGTGCTCTGGAAGGCTGGCTGCTGGGAAAACGAGAACATTCAGTGACTCAGAATTTGAATACATTCCCCAGACCCAGCTCAGTCCTCTGAGATAGGCCTTCCTCCTCTTTACACATTCGTTTAAACCATGAAACGTGGATCTTTAAGCAAACTGTTAGGGCTTTTGGAATGGGGATTGTTGTTCTTTGGGATTACATGCAAGATGGAAGTCAGATGCTCTTGTATCTAACTCATGGTGCATGGAAGGTGCCCAGTAGGTGTTTAATTCTGTTCCCTCTACATCCACCACTTTCACCGCCCCATCCTCTCACCAGCTGCCAACCCTTTCCTAGATAATCGACACTTGCAATTCCTCTCTTCTAGTTTTATTTCTTAAAATTCTTATCTCTCTCTCTCTTCTTCTTTTTTTTTTTTTTTTTTTTTTTTTGGTTTTTTGAGACAGGTCTCACTGTGCAGTTCAGGGTGGTCTTGAACTTACCATGTAGTCCAGACTGACCCCACGCTCACCAAAGTCCTCCAGCCTCAGCCTCCAGAGTGCTGGGATTACAGTTGTGGGCTACCGTGCCTGGCTTTTTTTTGATTAGCCTTGAGAGGCCACGAAATGACCATTGTACTCATGATTATGAAGGTATGAGGGGACATATATTTTAAATTTATCATCAAGACATTTAACATAAACTGGGCACCATGGCAAATACCTTTATCCCTGCTATTCAGGAGGCTGAGGCAGGAGGAGTTTGAGTGTGAGGCCAGCCTGAGCAACATAGTGAGACTCTATCTCAAAACACCAGAAAAAGACGCTTAGCATCAAGTCACAGGATCTTGTTGATATAAAAGCACACCTACAGATAACAGGGCACAACATTTGAAGTAGCAAATATGCCAGAAACTTCAGTATGGTTGCTGCGTCACTCCAATATGTGTCTGTATTGATCGACAGTGGGATCCATTCTTCAGGTGAAATGGTGAAATAGATGTCGGGGCCTTATTTGGAAAGAGCTGGATACTTGAGAATAAAATATATATATTGGCAGGATTGAGTCCAGATTTTGTGGAACCTGAAGCTTATTCGATTTGAGGGACCAATCTGAAAAAAGGAGTAGTCAAAACTAAGTTAGATGCAGGGCCCTGGAAGGAGCCTGGAAAGGAACAGGCCTGACGCTAACGTTCCACTGGCTTTGGGCTTTTGTGTAGAGGCCTCGCTATGACACTTTCTTTGTGCTTAAGAGGGGCCATGATAGGACTAGAGAGGGGATTCTGGGTGGAAGAATTTTGGATCCAAGGGATTATTTCATCAGGTACCTTGTATTACCTCATCTTGCGTGGATGCTGGGCCTGATGGGGGCATAAATTGGGCCCTGGGGGAGAACTCTGGGTAGCTGAGAATCCTAAGAGGAGGGCAAGGATCTCTTCCAGTGTGGGAAAGGGGTTCCACTTCAGTACTGTTTGGAGGTATCTGCTTGCAGTTTATTTCGCTTAATGAAGGAATAGCATGTTTGTTTTTCTCCTCTCTTGTTTTCTGTGAAAATAACCCCTTCCCACCCTGCCTTCTCCTGATGCACCCCTCAGAACACACATGCACACGTACACGCATGCACACAATCGCAATTTCAGCAACTGAAAACCTGCACCTTTGGGGGTGGTTTCCCATCAGGATGAATCCATGGACTGTACAGAATTGAGGAAATCAAGTTTTTCAGAAGAGAGGGGGTTGTTGTTGTTGTTGCTATTGTTGTTATTGGTTTTTTAAAATCTCCTTAGTAAGAAATTATTGCTACTTTTACAATAGTAGTAATATCCTCAGTAAGTTTAGGAAGAGAAGTCTACTCTGGCCTGCTTTTCATAATCATAGATAACTTCAAAATATCCTAATCGAGTTGACATTTCATACATAGTTGCAAGTGAAATATGCCTGAGGGAAATTTAGCAGGGAAGGATAGGACCCATTTATTTATTTCTGAGTCAAATGAAAGCAAGGAGGAAATATTTCACTCCTAAAAAATATGTGCTTCACAACTAATGGTACAAAAACCAATTTTTTTAAAAAAAACCAATATTTTTTAAAGCATCAAATTTGGCACATAATTGACCCTCAACAAAAATAATGCTTAATTCCATGGAAGGAAAATATGCGGAGGAAATAATGAGATCACGAGAAGTGAAAGCAAGCAGTGTTCCTGCACATTGAAGCCTAAACCCATCTTTGTCCTGGGAACCCCAATCTCAGAACCAATCTCCCCCTCCTCCCAATGCAGAGGTCCCCTTATCTGCCTAGAAGGTGGCATTGCTAGTTACCCAGCAGGTCTGACTGCCTTTTGGCTCACGTTCCGCTGCAGCTCTAACAATCACACTTTCAGAGTCCACGCCATGCTGCTCTGTGACGCACAGGAGCATTAGCAGATGCACACAAGCATTCTCCCTGTGATAAAGGTCCCTGTCTCCTTTCTTCCTGATTTTGCATATCAAGCTTTAGATATGCTAACGATTCCACCTCTGTGGCCAATGCCATATCTTGTTAGAAATTTCCAAGCTATCCACTTTTCCTCACAAAAGTCCCTGTCTTGTTACTTCTCCCAGTAGGGCTCTGCCATAGGATGAAAATGTTTAAGGGCAAAGTGTACTGTGGTCAAATCATTTCGAAAGAGATATAGTTCCACAGGCTTGAGAGACTTTAAAAACCTAACGGCAGATTCTGCCAAACAAATGCCATTTTTTGAAGGAAAAAAAAATGAGAATTGAAGAAGAATCAGGCACAAAAGATTATTTCTGTGTTGAACCTGAAGATTCTACACGACAGTCTGATGGTGATGTCTGGGGGAGCCTGTGGCTTGAAAAATCAAGCTCATACTCAGTTTCAGCAGGCATGAGTTACAGTACTCACCTCCTGTGTGTCAGATGCTGTGTTCAACAGGATGTCTGGGGTAGAGAGAAGCTTGGCTTGAGAGCCATCTGTTTGTAGGCAGCAATGAAAACTATGTAAAATCACCTAGAAAAAGCATGTTAGATGGAAAGAGAAGTCTTGGGTTGGAACTCTGGGGATCCCCAACATTTTGTATGTATGAATGTATGTATTTACAGTGCAAGGATTGAACCTAAGGCCTTCATACTGAGCTACATCCTCAGCACCCTCCCTTTAAAATTTTTTTTGTTTTGTGACAGGTTCTAGGTTAATTCACTAAATTGCCCAGGCTGGGCTCCAACTTGCAATCCTCCTGCCTCAGCCTCTCAGAGTGCTGGGGTTATAGGAGTGCACCACCATATCCAGCAATGCCCAAAATTTAATGAAATGATAGAAAAAACAGCTGACAAAAAGTAAGAAGCAGGAAGAGAAGTAGAAAGATGATGTCACAGAAATCATGTCAGGGAGAGAGCTTTAAGAGGCATTACAAAGTCCATGTGCAAATCCCACAGAGGTCAGGTGAGATATAAGCTAGGAAGTACCTTCTGGATTTCACAATTTGAAGCCATTTGTGACTCTGGTGAAAACAATGTCTATGAAGTGGAGTGGGCAGAAGCATGGTATGATCATCTTGTGCAGGAACTATGTTTTCAAGTACTTTTCTATGTATGCTGTCTTTTGCTCTTGTTTCTCATGCTATCCATTTGCCCTCTTCTCTCATTTTCTTTAATGCAACATTATTGATTGATTTTCTACCCGGTGAGGCCTTTACTTTCCCTAAGGTTTTTGCATGGTTTCCTCAACTGTCTACATGATTCTCTAACACTTTTGTGACTCTCTTGAGTCCAACATATTTGCAGTTACCCATGGGCACCTCAACCTCCATCTTCCACTGGTGCTTTGAGCAAAACAAAACACACACACTCACCTTATGTGGAAAGTCTGAGTCTTCTCCTATATTCCTATTCCTACTTAAATAATATCACCTTTCTTCTAGTCCCTGAAAGTACGAATCTCAAATGGGATTTCCCCCCTTAATTTTTACAGCCAAATAATCTTGAGGGTCTATTGACTTTACTATAGAAATGTCTCGATATTCTGCATTTTTATTCCCCATCTAATACTTTATATATACTCCTTTTAGGACTTACTTTATCTTAATTCTGAATATGAGTGTGTGTCCTCCTTTAAATCCTGAGTTTCTTGAGGTCATTGTCTTATTTAATCCAATAACCCTGCCCCTAGCAGGGTCTGGTGGACACTCATCACATATTTTTTGAATGAATGAATGAATGAATGAATGAATAAGGACTTTTCATATTTGACATTTTCATTACATCCAGAAGCTTATAGGACTATTTCTGACCTTGTGGATCTGCTGTATCTGTTGCCCACTGAGCCTCCTGCAACCTAGTTCCCTTGCTTCGGCTGTGGTTGGGTGACAAGTGCCTGTGTCCAAAGAAGACTGGATGCATTAAACCAACCAGTTATGAGTTTTTCCTTCCAGTAGAGGAAAGCATTCTTCAGAAAGAGCATTTGGATAAGAAGGGTGACAGAGAACCTGGTCTGCAGGTTACTCCATCATTGCCGGGGTGCTTTCTTCCCAGGCCTTCCCCAGTGTAGCTCAGGATGGGGACTCAGTAAGTGCCAGTTAAACAGGTGGACAAATGAGTGAGCAAGAGCTTGAGTGAAGAACAGAATGTGACTCTGATCCCCGAAGCCAAAGAAGCACCACTTTCCTACCACCAGCAAAGATACCAGCCTTCCTTTGTTCCCCCAAAAGTATATATATGGTGGATGGCATTTTCAGGGGTGGGCATATTTCTTAAGGTGGACTGGACAGTCCTGAAGAAATCAACCCACTTTGAGGCTTATCCAGGCCACATGGAAAAGAAAAGAGTAGCCAAGACTTGGGCTCCCTAACACCCTGCCTTGGGGGGCTTTGAGCCCTCTGTCCTTCGTAGCAGTCAGTCTTCATTTGCTGAGAGCCCAACATTCACTGTGGGATTTTTCTGATGTCTTTAAATTAGAGGCCTTGTTTTTTGGCAACTTTTTTGACCACCCCTCTCCCCAGCAACAGATGTAAAAAATTTTTGTTTTTCTTTTCCCGAGATGAGGAAAGCTACTATACTTTCTCAGGCCAATATCCCAACATCCTGTCTTCAGAGGGACACCATTGTGTAAACTTGGGCACATCGTGTAACCTTCCTGGAGCACAGTTTTTCATCTGTCAAATGAAGGCGTTGGCTGACTTAACTGAATTCTGCTAAGCTGTCATTTGGGCTTCTGAATAGTCCCCTCACCACCCTTCCACAGAGGCCCTCATGTCTCCCTCTGGCAAGTCTCAGCAGCATAGGAAGCTGCAGATCTCAATTATGTTAAGGAAATGAAAATGATATGCAAAAACTCTATATATACACTAAAGACAAAATGAGAATTAGAAGAATGGACAAATGAGTCACCTTATAAAAGGTTTGTTAATTTGCAAAATCATTTATTTATTTATTTATCATTTACCTTTTTGGGGGAGGGTGCTGGGGACTAAACTCATGGCCTTGTGCTTAGCTAGGCAAGCACTTTACCACTAAGCTAAATCCCCAGCCCCTCGCCTGTTACGTTTTAAAGCCTGTTCTAAGCGCCTGATGCCTGCACTCTTTCAGGATTCCTTAAAAGCATGCTTTTCCGATAATTCAAATTGGTGTTCCCTGTAACCAAGCGTCTTTCCTCGAGTCCCTCACTTGCTCGTACTTGTAGGAACCAACCTCTGTGAACAGTAGAAAATGAGGAAAGAATGGTCACTGGTCTTTATCCACATAAATCCATCTCTGGTAAAGAAATCTGTGGAGGCCAGGAAGACCTTGTGTTATCTCTACTTAAGTCTCGAGCCCTCCTGCCCGCTGGGCAGCCAGAACCAATCTCTGATAGAGGAAGGCTCATGCTTGGTATCAGAGGACAAGCCTGTGTATCTCCCAGCAGCACCTCTGAGGATATAATGATTACACAATTCCCAGGCATGTTCCAACTCTGGAGACAATTCATAAGCAAGAAGTAATAATTCACCATTATGTGACCTTTGCACTATGTGAGCCATTGTGGCCTTTGTTACCCCCTTTCCCCCCTTTTTGGGGGGTGCTAGGGATCACTGTTACCACTTTTGGTTCTCATAACTCCGAGGCAGGTATGAGTGCTATTGCTATCCCTAATTTTCATGGAAAGAAAGGCTACCTGGTCTGTGACCCGGGTCTTCTGATTCCATAGCCTTCTTCCCTCTTCCCAGAGCTTTCTGGCCAACCATCATTGACACTCCCACCCTGCAAGTAAGGGACCAAACCGATGCCACCCCTGGGCGGGATATTTCAGTCAAAGGTAGTCTAGTGTTTCTCGATTTCCAAAGACTTACTGCAGACAAAGGCCTTTGCTTTCCATCAAAGCAAAGCCCCGAGGTTGAGAGGAACTCTGCAATCTGGGATTCGGGGCAGACCGCCCGCCCCCTTATGTTGTTGAAGTCCCTGAGCTCCTCCTCAGAAGGTGAAAAAACACCCCTTTCCCTGCATCCCCCTTGCCATTTTCCTCTAAAGAGACCCCAGAATGATGGAAACCAGAGCCAAGGACTGACTTTACCACTAGGTATAGCCCAGGGAAACGCTCCAGACAGGGGTCAAAGAACAGCTCAAACTGCCAAGAGCTGCCTCTTGAGCAGAAAACACAGGAAGTAGACGGAAGGTGCATCTATCTGTCCAGACCTCACGTTCTGAAGAGGTGTGTGAACTTCCTTGGCTTTCCCCCTTTCCTGCACCACAACCCAGGACTCCGTGTACTTTCTCGATTCATTTCTTCCACCCGCTGTCCATGTATTGAGCATCTATCAGTAGGCTCTATTCGGGGAACTGGGATAAAATATTATACAAAACAATTCTGCCTTCCTGGGGTTTACATTCTAGCAGGGCATAGTCTAAGGTTAGGCAGGTTTAGAGCAGGTTTTCTCTGCAAGGCTCCCTAAGAACCAGAGGACCAATTTGTTTCCGTTCCCACCTCTTCCACATGGGTAGAAACCACTTCCGGGATGGGGCGCAGCTCAGGCGGCTGAGGAAACTTGACCTGAGCCAACCAGATGTGAGCAGCCAGTACTGTGCTCCGATCCCCTTCACACTGCAGCCAGCCCCGAAATGCCCCACCTGTGAGTGCAAGAGGCTGGGGGCCGAGGGCATCTATACACAAGTCTTAACACCCCTGATGGAACAGTCCAGCAAAGAATATCTATAGGTCATGTGTGGGTGTGCACACATGCATGTGTTTGTGTACCCACATCTTAGTACAGTGCCTTATTAGACTCATATGTCAGGTGTTTGTGTGTGTGTGTTGGAGGGCATGTCTTCTCCATAGAGTGGAGCATACGTTAGGTGAAATAAAGACTTCATAATTAATGAATATTGCTGGCTGAAAGTAAGGTTGGGAGAATCATTCCATAAGCAAGAACCAGACTCTCGGAGCCAGAAAGGACTTTGGAGATTTTTCAGTTCTTTCACTTGCAAGTGGCGAGAGGGGAGCAGTGATTATAACAGTCATTAAGGGAGTAGGCACTATGCCAGTGGGGCAGCACACACCTGCAATCCCAGCACCCTGGCAGGTGAGGCAGCAGGGTCAGGAGTTTGAGCACAGCCTGAGCAACTTAGCCACTTGCTGAAAACCTGTCTCCAAACAAAAATAAAACGGGGCTGACAATGTAGTTCAGTGCAAAGGCCCTGGGTTCAATCCCCAGTGCCAAAAAAAAAAAAAAAAAAAAAAAAAAGTAGGCTCTGGAGTGAGACATGGTTCAGTTCCTGACATCATCATTTAATACTGATGAGGATTGCTTCATTTTTAGATTACTTACTTATTTAGTTCTCCATTTCCTTATCTCTAAAGTGGAGTGTATTGCTGTAGAGGTCAAATTAGGAAGTAAAACATCCAACCCGGTGCCTGGCTCAATTTATGCAGTGAATGTTGTCATTTTCCAGGAAGGAGAAGTGACTTTCCCGAGTCACACATCTAGCTAGAGACAGACGAGGTTTCCTAAGTCCCTGTCATGTGCTTCTTTTCCACTTCCACTGCACTGTGCCAGAAAAGAGTAGCAGGGCAGGTGAGACACAGAACTTAATTCAGAAGTAGATATGATGCCTTCAAGGAAAAAAATTTCTATTATTACTTATCGAGAGCTACTATGTGTCAAATACTATCCATCCCATATGTGCGAGACATTATTATTATCCCTTCCCTGGAGGTGAGAAACGGAGGCTTAGGTGGAGTCATTTACACACACCTGGTCTGCACGACTGGCCAAGCCCAGCCTTACTTCATACGGTGGTAGAGTCTTGCACACGTAACTGCAAGGCAAAGGGGACTGAGAACATGGCTGTGGGAGGAGGCCCTTTGCGGCTGTCACTCTGTCAGTGGCTGCCTCTCCCCAAGACTGTCATTTGTGCAGGAACACAGTACGATCGGAGAGGACACTGCTTGTCTCACTATATAAGAGAATAGTCAGTTTGTCTGTGTAGACAGAGAACTTACTACCATTTAGGACCATGATTCCAGAGGAACAAACTTTGCATGCACCTTGATGTCGAGGGGATGGTGTTTTATTTCCAGTGTGAAATGCCAAATAAGTCCAGGAATGATAAAATCACCCTAGTTTTTCTTATGAACTCCTAGAAGTCATCTTTGTTGGTATAAATGAGATCATTTAGCCTAATTAGTTCCAAGCTTAATTAGCAGTAATTATCCCAACATGGGAGTAATATCCGAGCAGGAAGTGCCGAGTCCTCGATTAGATAGATCTCTAATTGGTGTTACAATATTGTAATTAAAGCGTGTTTGTACGCCTCTGCCGCAGCACGCGATTTGTTTCATGTCTGATTAAACAGGGAGAACCAGCAGCCTTTGAGGGGGCCAGCATTTTAGATCTGACTCACGTAATATGTCAGCCTCATGCCAGAAGAGATCTGGGACCTGCCTCTGGGGTCCAGGTGAATGTCCTGCGCTGAATTGAGGGCTTTTTGCCAAGAGGATGCGCACTCAGTCTGTTTGGCTTTCCCACAGCCAGGAAGCACGGGCAGGAGAATTGCAGGGCTTTGTTTCAAGGGTCTCTTTTAAGTTTGATTCTTTGGAGAGCAGATTCAGATATAATTCAGAGAAGATTGCAAAAAGAATAATAACTATCATTTATTGAGCATTTACTATGTGCCAGATCCTGTGCTAAATACTTTAAATATCAAAACTCATTAAAACTTCAAAGAAACCCTCTAGGCTAGCTTATTAAAATCCCCATTTTATAAGTGAGGACCTGAAGAGAGAGGAATTGCTTCACTGGGCTAATTCTGGGATAGTGTTCGGGTCTCACCTTGAACATCACTCCTCAGGAGGTCCCCCCTGGCCCCCAGACCAGCTTTGCTTCCCTACGTAGCTCCTGCTAATTCCTTCTCACACGATTTACTGTAATTTAACTGTCCATCTTCCCCAAAAAACCATGAGCTCACTTCTGCCTCATTCACTGCTCTATGCCCACTGCCCAGCACTTAGCAAAGCACTGGCTGCGTCACAGGTGTGGAAGAAATAAGAGGCAAGTAAATTGTCAGAAGGCACAACTTCCTAGTCACCCAACTCATTAGATTCAAAGCTAGCTATCTGTGGTTCTCTGGTCTGTTTTTTCCATTACATCATACTTCCTTTTTTTAAATGTTAAAAAAAAATCTAAAGTGAAGTTTCTAGAGAGTCTAAGTATAATAATTATGTATTTGGGGAGAGGGTAAGAAAATAGATTTTCTTTCTTCTCATTTCAAAATTCTCCCATACAATTTTGCAGTAGATCCCTTAACCACTCATTAATATTTATCTGCTTAAATGCTTCAACCTTATGTTACAATTTAGAGATTTTTGCTCATACTCTAAAAAGTAATAATTGAATTTAATAACCCTGAGAGAATTGGCATAAACCAGACAGAATGCATGTGCTTTTATACATCACTGGATTCTGCAATTTCTTTACATGTACCTCACACTCTCAGAATCTATAGTGATTCCTAGCTATGTTTTTGGCACCATTTAAGAATGTCTAATTATTATGAACAGTCACACAAACTTCTCAGGAATACTTTTTTCAAATTAACTTTGCTAGATATTTAAATGAAAATGCGCCACCTGATACACTGTGGGGAAATAAGAGGCAAGCTGGGCCAGAATAGAGCCAGTGCCTTGCAAACTTTGTTTTTTTTTTTTTTTTTTTTTTTTTTTGGTGGTGCCGGGGATTGAACTCAGGCCCTTGTGCTTGCAAGGCAAGCACTCTAATCACTGAGCTAAATCCCCAGCCCCCCTTGCAAACTTTGGAAATCACTGCTGTTTAATCTTGTTCACCACTGAAACACATTCAGGGATTAAGAAGCTTGGCGAGAATTTTTCTTTATTCACTGGAACCATCTGAAAACATTTTAAAACCTATATATTTATTATTATTATTATGAGATAGAGTCTCACTGTGCTGCTTAACTGGCCCCAAATTCCTGGGCTGAAGCAGTCCTCCTGCCTCAGCCTCCCGAGTGGCTGGGACTACAGGTGTGTGCCACCATACCTAGTTGAAAACAAATTCTGTATTTTTTAAAATGAGTAGATGATACTTGCACAAAATATAAACTTCACAAAAAGGTATAAGTGTAAAGGCCCCCTACTTCTCTTCCCCAGCCACTCCAGCGATAACCAGTTTTGCACACTTTATGCGAATGTAAATATGTACTTTTTTTTTGAGACAGGATTTCGCTATGTAGTTCAGGCTGACCTTGAACTCACTATGTAGCCCACACTGGACTTGAACTCATAGCAATCCTCCTGACTCAGCCTTTAGAGTGCTGGGATTACAGGCCTGTGCCAGTACAACCGGCAACATTTTAAAAGGTATTAGCTCTTGATGGCACACCCACACTAAACATAAACAAAAATTAGCTCACTTCCTAGTGAAAGCAAAAAAAACTGGAAGTGAGAATGAGAAATTCACTACACAGAAACCAAAAGCACAAACATGGTCGTGATATATTAAAATTTGAAATGTGTTACTAATGAATGAGAAATGCTGCTTGACTCATAACAATGTGACATCATCAAATGTGAGTCCTGGATCTGCCTTGGTTTTCCCTTTTGACTAACTCCTAAAATGATATTTCTGTGTAGCTATTTCTTTAGTATCAGCAGTCGTGAGGCCAAGGTGATAGGCGATGATCGGCTGTGAGCGACCTCACTACTGCTGGCCTCTTGTCTGTAGAGGGGAGAGGTGAGAAAGTGAAGGTGAATTCATGCACATCTATTACCATCAAAAGACAAATGTCTATTTACATAAAGGGCATCATCGTTGCATTATTTTGTGTGGACAGGATTAATGAATCTGTTGGAGAACTATTTTAGTGCAAAAGAAAATCCCAAGAGCTTCCCACAATTATTACACTAAAATTTGGGACTGTTTTTGGCTTTTGAAAATCAGAAATGACCAAACCATGATATTAAAATAATTGGATTTGCATTTGGACAAGTAACAGATAAACAGGGTTAAAATTATTGCAGTGGGAGTATCTTGGGATACTTGAGCAGCACAGCAGCCAAGGTCAGCATTAACTTATTTTAGTTTATGTTTAGAATTTATCGAGCCCTGCACATTCCAGGCTCTGTAGAAATGTGGTGGCCTATGAACTGATAGTCTTACATTATTAATCATCTCATTTTATTTATCAAAGACTTGCCAATAGTCCCACTGGTTTTTCACTTCACCAAGCTTCACCTTGGGTGGAGGTAGATTCTTATGCTTTTTTACGACTATGGAAGGTTCTCGTGACCCTGAGTACAGTCCGATTCTCTTCTGCACAGTATCATTGGCAGACAAAGGACTACTACAGTGGAATATCCAAAATATGTCACCTAGGAACACAGTAACTTTTTCTCTTTGTTTTAAACATACTTACTGTTCCGAGCTAGGCATGGTGGCACACACCTGTAATCCCAGCACCCTGAGAGACTGAGACAGGAGGATTCAAAGTTCCAGCCCAGCCCTGGCAATTGTGTGATTTAACAAGACCCTGTCTCAGAATTTAAAAAGGGATGTAGCTCAATGTGAAGACCCGGGTTCAATTCCCAATACTGAAAGAAAGTTGTTCCGTTGTGTCCATTAATGCAGTTGTATTTTGTAACCCAATTTGTGGTTTACACGATAGAACCACTAGAGCTGGAATAAAGTGGTTTGAGTTTTAGGCTTAACTTTTTTTTCTTTCCTTGTGGAAAAGTAAAGTTTTGCTTTGTTTCTCTAGGCCTTGATCTTTTTATTTGTAAGGATATGTTGGTCCACTTGATCTCTAAGGCCTCTTCTATTTTAGTCATTCTCCCGATGTACTACTTGAGCTTCTGAACAGTGCCTCTGGCTTTTCTACCAATGCCCTGTGTGTGTGTGTGGTTGTTCATGGTGTCAAGCTAAGTGAATGTGGCTGTGGTCAATTCAAAGAATAGAAACATTATGTCTATCAGGACAAACTTCAAATTTTTTAAAATATAAGTTAATTGATTGTTTCCCCTTTTACCCAACTTATTTATTTTTTATTTATTTATTTATTTATTTTTTATTGTTTTGTTTCGAGACAGGGTCTCACTGTGTAGTTCAGGCTGGCCTTGAACTCACCATATAATTTACTGGCCTCGAACTCATGGTGATCCTCCTGCTTCGGCCTTCTGAGGGCTGAGATTACAGATGTGTGCCACCATACTTAGCTTCTACCCAATTTAAATTTAGAGAACTTTGCCCCTTAATGACTTAATACAATTTGAATTCTCCCTCTCAAGGTAGAGCCTCACAAAGTTCCTGGTCAACTTTTCTATCACAATATCTCCTTTTCTGGCTGGCTAAAGACTATGTCACCTTCTCTATTATTTCCCTACCTAAGAAATGTAGTTAGCGTAACTGTCTTTTAGGGGAGGAACTGTGTGATATTCGTCTTGTTAGCCTTCTTTCCCTCTTTATCAAGAGGGATGCAGAAAATGGCTGTTGCATTGCACTGAATTTCTGACAATTCCCACGTATCACATCTTTCATACCTTTCTCCAGACAAACTTCTCTGGACTAACTCACTTCAGACTTTGCATTCCACAGTCGTTCATGCACATGGTTTGTATCATATTAACTTGCATAGTTATTTGTTCTAGTTATCCTTTTGAAGTATAAATGAAGCACAAGAGGAACCCTAACTCAGACTTGGAGTTAGTTAGGAACTTTGGTTCCATCTATGCTAATTTACTACTTGAGCGACTAGGGACAGTCATTCAACCTTCCTAGATTTTTTTTTTTTTTTCATATTTTTAAGCCAAAAAGAGGGGTGAGGTTGAAACGGATCAAATGATACCTCCAGCCCTTTCTCAACTTAGAATTCTAATTTCTGGCATCTTGTTTTCCCAACAAGATCATAAACTTCTCAAAGGAATACAAAATTTCTGTTTTCTCCTATTTGGAAGAGAAACCCTCTTGACACAGACAGTGGGTAATAAATTCTTCTTGGGAAACGGACTGCGCCTCTGCCCCTTCCAGCAGGAAAGTTAGACCTGAGAGCGTCCTTCTTAGCGCACCCATCCTGCACAGCCTGGGAAATGTTACGCCGGACTTGGACATCAGCCGCTGGGACCAGCACTCTGTATTAGTCACGAATAGAGGCATCCCTAACAGCTTTGCCTTTTTAAGTAAATGTGTTTATGGTTTGTGCCGCTTTCCTGAGTAGGATCATTTCCTTGCAAGTAATGAGAGCTGTGTGTGATATGGTTGAAATCCTGTCCCTCGGCTGAGACAGAGAACTCACGTGATGCTGAGTGGGGCCCATTATCCCAGCAGCACTCGCAGGAATGCTAAGTCTGGCAGATATTAACTCGGGAACCACAGCCGCAGTCAGGAGACAGCAGTCTGCCCACCTTCCTGAGCTTGCCTCTTTCGGGGCACTTTCTGATAGTCCTTCCTGATTTTCCTTTCCTTGGCTTGAGCATTACATTTATTTCCCCTTTCATTCGTTCCTCTTTCTTCTGTTCAAAAGCAAAAATAAGATACTGTGTATACTCCATTTGTCTCTAACTGGAAACTCCGACGTTCTCATTCATTTGAGACCTGAAGTCTTTTCCTCTTTTGCCGAAGCAATGCGCAGGTGCTGTGCCCACTCTCCCTGCCTCCATGCCACAAGCTTGGGCACTGAAGAACTGGAGCCTTCCCCCGGTCTCCAGGGATAGACTCTCAGGAGGCAGCGAGGTCTAGAATAGATGGGCTGGGAGAGCAGCTCCAAGCCATCCCTCCGTGCGGGAGAAGCTTGTCTTGGAGAAAGAGAAGCGTGTGATATGTTCCCATATGAAAAGGAAGGGAATGAGGTATCAGAGGGAAGAAAGCTAACACACATCTGAATGTATGTAAAGCAAACATTTATAACTATAGGGGAGGAGTTGTGGTTTAGGTTAAAACCACAAAGGAAGTGAAGGACATTATCACTTTCCTCTTTGTGGGTGAAAGATTCTCCTTTGGCTCATCTTAAGGACTCTGTGAGATAGTCTTCCTACAGGAAAATGTTCATTTCTCCTACCCACCTAGAAAAGCGGCATGCACAGTGTGTTGTGGTCTTAAAGAGTTGAGATTTGGTTTTTAAAGCACAGCGTACTGTAAAGCACCTTCATTTCCAAACCTATTGTCCCAAGTATGTTTCCCTTATCTTAAATAGAAAAGGAAAGAATGAAAGCTCTTTGCAAAACAGAGAAGGAAAACTTCTCTTCCCAAGTTACCTATACAATTTCCTCACTTCCTCTTAATTCTCCTTTGTTTTCCTGGTAGGGACCTTGTGACAGTCTTGCCTTTGCAAAGGAGGTTATTAGTAGTTCTGGTTCCCTAAAAACCACATTTTTTTTGAGGGCCTACTATGTGCTGAGTATTTTTTTGGGGGGTATTATTTTTGGGAGATAGATTTCATTACTGCTCTCATTTGGAGGGGAGGTGCCAGGATTGAACTCAGGCTCTTGCGCTGGCTAAGCAAGCGTTCTACCATTGAGCTAAATCCCCAGTCCCTCTGCTCTCATTTTTATAGGTGAGAAAACCAAAACAAAATACTAATAATCAGTTGCCTAAAGCAATTGACTATGACTCTGAATCTTACACTCGGTATGTTTGTTGGTAACAGAGACCTGCCTCTTCAAAATCTGACTTTTAAAGTATTTCAGCCATGGATGTCACAAACTTGAAAGTCAAGTTTTGAATGTACCAAGATGACCTTGGATAAATTATTTGACGTTTATAAGCCTTGTGTGGTATGTCTTGTCTGGTAGCATGATTGCTCAGATAACAGTGGGAGAAGCCTTCCTTGTGGACCTATTAGAGTAAAAAGAAGCAACAGATATACAGGCACAGTGCATTGGCTGGCATATAGTGACCTCTGCGGAACGATTGTCAAGTACAAGTTGTGTATAGGTGAGGTTCTGGGACAAGCCATGTAATATTACATTGGTCAAAGGAATCCTCCATTTCCTTAAACTGCCGTCCCTAATTCCTGTTGCCCTCACTCTGCAGGAAAAGATACATCGTGGTTTAAATGGTTGTTAGCACTCGGAAGGGAGAAATCAGACGTGTTTAAACAATAAAACAAAAGAGTCAAGGGTTAGTCGTAGAATTCTGCTCTTCTAAGCTTTGAAAGGAAAGGGTTTTTCATTTTTTGGAAGGCAGGGGAATAGGAGGGCAGGAAAAAAGGGAGCTTTCACTGTGCACAAGGACCTACCTGCAGCCTTTAATCTCACACTTCTTCTGGATATGTTCAGTGTAGGGCCAGTTGTGGATTCCAGATCTCAGCTGCTTTTGATCAGAATTTTTTTTCCTCCTATAGTGATTTTGCATGAATTTTAGACTCTAGCAACTTTCAGTTGCCTGGGTCTGTTTTTCATTGCAGTTTAGTCAAGATTTTACATCTAGGTTGCATTTGAAATGCTTTATTCCTTCTCTGACTATTCCATGTGAATTTCCAATTCTGGATTTTTTCCAGTTTACTTTATATTTGTGTATTTTCCTGATTACAAAAATCATAAACAGTCACAGTAGAGAATTGAACAAAACAAAAAGAAAAAATTTAATCACCCATAATCTTAGCATCCAGAGCATTGTGCATCTCTTATTGCATTTCCATCTTTTCTCTATGCATACAGATAGTTCTTCTTTTTTTTTTTTTAAGAGTAGGAAATTTATCGAGAGAGAGAAAGAAAGCTCCTGAGAGACAGGAGGGGACCCGAGTGGGTTGCCAACAAGCTCACTTTTCAGGGGGAATTTTATAGAGCAAAATCGTGAGGCGGGTACAATGTGTGTCAAAATGATGATTAACCAATAATATTACAAGTGTAGTCGCTTAGGTAATATTGATCCAATGGGGAAGAAGGTCACATAGCAAATGAACATGGAAAGAAAGACATTCCAGGATGAGGTGGATCTGGAGGTCTTGGTCGCCCACCTGGGTGACCTAGACTTTGTCAGATCAGATGAGTGTGATCTTCGTTCATTGTTTATCCCTCCGCCTAATCTTGAGTCCTGACCTTCAATGGATGCGCCTCCAGCCATAGTTGTAGTGTATTCTCCTCTTGTGTATTGACTCCATTGAGGGCCCAGCCCTGTCTGACTGCCTGTAATATTTCTACCATACTTAGCTGTCTATAATATTCCCCCCTCTGAAGAAGTATCCTTAACTGTGGTTAGGGGAGAATGGGCGATGTTTCCATCTAGCTGCTTCCAGGTGAGAAGGGTCGGTGTCAGGGAGACCGCAGTCAGTGGCCTCTGGAGAGCTCATCTGATGGGCCTTGCGTAGACGTCATGTTGCAGTTTAGCAGTTATGAACTCCCTTCGCAAGTCGATCCAGTGGGTCCCAGTGAAAGGAGGCTGGCATATTTGTAGCTGGTTCCATCTGTATGATCACTTGAAGTTTGGCATCCTCTAGGTGAGAATAAACAGCATACAGATATTTCTAATCTATAGAACTTTTATGTACATATATGTTTGGCAAAAGTGGGGTAGAACAATGTACATATTTTATTTTCTGTTTTTTTCATGCAACTTTGTATTATGAAGTTTTGTTGCATGTCATAAAGTACTTTTGCAAAAGATTTGGGGGGTTGCTGGGGCTCAAACTTAGGGTCTTACACTTGTTAGGCAAACACTGTACCACTTGAGCTAAATCCTCAACCCCTGCAAAAGGTTTATATCTGTGTAATATTTCATCATATGAATATATCAAGATTTAATGTACCATTCCCATTCTGCCAGATGTTTAGATGCTTCTTTTTAAGTTTCTCATTTGCTTTTGCCTTATAAACTATTTCCAGAGAAGGAATTATTAGGGCAGTTAGGACAAAGATTATGAACGTTAAATTTTTTATCTAAAAAAAGTGTCTGGTTATTTTATTTTATTTTGTTGTTGTTGTTGTTTGTTTGTTTGTTTGTGGCTTTTGGAGACAAAGTCTTGCTTTGTAGTGTAGGCTGGCCTTGAACTCACTATATAGCCCAGGCTGGTCTGGAACTCAAGGTGATCCTCCTGCCTCAGCCTCCTGAGTGCTGGGATTACAGGTGTCCACCACCACACCTGACCTGTACCTAGTTATTTTAATGCAGACAAACCTGAATATGGCCTTTTCAAAGCCTCTTAATACAAAGTGCCACGCTGACTTCCAGAAATGTTGCTCTAGTGGAGGGGCTGGCAAGCTAAGACTCAAAACCGAATCTGTCCTGTGGCCTGTTTTTATACAGCCCATGAATTAAGAATGGGTTTTACATATTCAGAGTTTAGGAAAAAATCAAAAGAAAAATAATATTTCGTGATACATGCAAATTATGGGAAACTCACATTTAAGTGCCCATTAAAAAAGTAATTTTGGAGCAGAGCCGTGCTCATTCACTTACACATATCTGTGGCTGCTCTCACCCTCCAGTGACAGACCCTTTGAGTACTCTGAGCAGAGACTTGTCTACAGACCCAAAAATACCTACTGTCTGCTTTTCACAGAAATAAGTTACTGGCTCTTGCTTTAGTATGTAATCCTACAAGGTCCATGTAAGTGTTTTCATTTGACCACACGTATTATTAACACTGAACTTTGGAATTTTCTTATTTTTGTTAATTGAAGCAAGTCAACAAATATTTACCAAATGTTTACTATGTGTCAAAACCTCATAGAAAATACAATTTATTTCTGTTTCTTTGGTTATCAGCTACAAATTCATTTTATAAATCAAGTGAATTTTTTCTATACTGTGTGAAATATTAAATTTCAACTCAAGTACTTACATCTTTCTTATCTCTTTTAGGAGGCCTATATACTAAAAGAAAAATTTTTTGGCAGGTGCTGGAAATCGAACTCAGGGCCTTGCACTTGCTAGGCAAGCGCTCTACCACTTGAGCTAAATCCCCACCCCCCTTAAAAAATATTAATTCATCTTCAGTTATATTTGTTGAAAATATTTGTTCCATTATATTATCTGCCTTTTAATTATGATTTTTTACATACAGAATTTTACATTATGCTTGAAATCAAATGTATTCGATTACGTATTTTTTCCTTTAATTCTATTTTTAAAATATCTTACTTTGTCCTCCAAGTTTAGATATGTAATCACCTATATCTTCTCTTTCTTTCTTTCTTTCTTTCTTTCTTTCTTTCTTTCTTTCTTTCTTTCTTGAGACAGGCTCTCACTATGTAATTCAGGCTGGTCTCAACCTTGCAGCGATTCTCCTGCTTCAGCCTCCCAAGTGCTAGGATTACAGGCATGTGCCACCACACCCAGGTTTCTATGTCTTTTAACTGGTTCATTTTTATATTATTCTATTTAATCCTGCTAGATACTTTTATTATATGATGTGAGATGAGGACCTTAAATTCTCTTCCAAACAGTAGTACAATTACTGCAATATTATTTGTTGAGGAATTTTCCTTTTCTCCACTTATATGTGTTGTCACCTTTACCGAACTCTTATTTATCTTGGATGTGTCACTGGGATGGTCCAGTTATTTTAAGTGGGGTGTGTGTGTGCGTGTGCGTGTGTGTGTGTGTGTGTGTGTGTGTTCATTTCCGATTCCTTGCAGTATCTACTTTGTGGTTCCTTATTAGACAGATCTATACAGAACACAGATCCTGACTGGATTCTGGGTTTTGTGTTTCTTGCATGAATTACCCCCTTGCAATAGTAAATTTCAGTAGCTGCACTTCTCCTCTTGGTCATTATGTCAGGAATGTGGGCTAGAAGCTTATCTCCTGAAAGTACACAAACAGTAAGGAACCTTCCTACCAAACAGGAGATAAAGGCCATGGCCAGGTTTTGCACATGTGTGAACAATGAACCACAGCACTCATTCACAAGCACTCCGGGTGATAAAGATTTAAGCTTTGTAACCTCGGAGGTTGGAGGTTTTCTGGCCAAATAGCATCAACTGGCATAAAAAGAGCAAATCTCTGGAAGGGGTTCCCAGAAGAGCTGTTACATGATGCATCGCCCCTGACCTTCTGTTAACGGCTCACCCCAACCTGCCCTTGGTTCACAGTGGAGTTATTTCATTTACCAGGTGTGAAAATTGGATTTTACCACAGAGGAGGGGAGTTATTACCTATCAGGTCTGCTCTTTAGGGGAGCGGAGATTGTGATGGGATTTATTAAAAGAGATTTGCTATGCGTGGAACATATAATTAGAGTGTGTTCCTTTAAAAGTGGATTTGCAATCTTTGTCATTTTAGGAGTGCTTTTTTTTT
>PVJO010009917.1:0-14198 GCA_004026905.1 Hystrix cristata
GCCACTGTGCAGCCTCTAGACCCTTGAAATGGAAAGACTAAAGACAAAGAGGTCATTCCTGAAAAAGCGTATTTCAAATCAGTGTCCAACTAAAGAAAAGTCAATCTGTTATTTTTAAATTATTATACCTACAGCTCTGTTATGCTTAAACTATTACACAGACTTTAAGAAAATGAAATCAAACAATGCTTTACATACAGGCAGGGAAAGCCCAGTGTGGTGGCACACGCCTGTAATCCCAGTGCTCTGGAGGCTGAGGCAGGAGGATTGCCTTGAGTTCGAGGCCAGTCGGGGCTATATAATGAGTTCAAGACCAGCCTGAACTACATAGTGAGACCTTGTCTCAAAAAAAAAAAAAAAAAATGGGTGGGGCAGAACACAAAATTGTATTTTCACAAACATGTGAACTGCTTACAAAATGCATACACAAAAAGAATAAAGAAAATAAACAGCAGTCATATTCTGGCGGCAAAGTTAGACTTGCTTTCTTATCTAGAGTATCTACACTTTCTGATATGTGGTTCAATAATGAAAATTGGTACAAAATGATGTAGAAATTGCAAGAAATGTCTATGCTAAATGAAAGTCTCGGCATGCAGATTGAGAAATACACTGATATTCATCCATTTTCAATAAAATAAACAGTTTTTTGCATTTCATGAGCCCCTTCCCTGAGCCGAGCGGCAGGCACTAAGGGATGGTGGTGCCCCTCACCTTAGAACCAGCACCCAGCGCCCCTGAGCACACCCCTGTGGGGCCTGCAGTTTGGGGGAAGGGTGGGGGGCAGGTGCTCACCCCAGCACCTATGTCATGAACACAGCCCAGCTCTGCTCACCAGGACCGAGGAGGCAGCCAGAGGGAGAAGGGAGCACACTGTTCAAAAAACAAACAGGTGCTCCCTCAACACCACGTGGAGAACTCTTAGCAGGGCAACCAAAGGCATGAAAAGGAAGAGGGAAGCAAGCAGCCCACAGCCGTCCTGGGGAGCTGAGGGAAGTGGGGGAAGGAAGCAAGGCCAGGTCAGCAAAGTTCTACAGAAGACTTCGCCCTTGATCCTGCCTGGCAGCATTTTGTGCAGGGCAGGATGCGAGCCACCTCATTTTCATGCTGCCTCTGTTGTCAGGGTGGGGAAGGCCCAGCAAGGCCCAGGAGGGCAGAGCCAGGAGGAGCTCTGGGGAGCCTGATGAGGGGCAGTTTAGAAGGGCAGGCAGGCCTGAGCCATAGGGCTCACCAGGACTTGGGGATCCTGGAGAGGGCAGGGGCTGGGACGCTGAGGAGCCAGAGTACAGGGCCACCAACCCAGAGATGCTGGCAGGAAAAGGTACCATCATGAGCTGGGGAGGCCTGGGCTGGGGCAGATTTGGGAGTTCCAGGCCTGTGATGCCTAATCTGAAACTGTGGGCCGGATATATTTCAGAACCCAATATATTTCAGAATTCAGTGCTTTCTAAGTGTAAGAAATAAAGTGATTTACCACATATACACATGATCACACCCTTAGTGGGGTCCGGGGAAGCAGCCCATGATTAAACACACTAGCATTCCTGCAGTCAATAAATGAATATTCATTCACACGAGGCAAGTACATAAGACAGTAGACATAATCTTGTGTCACAGTGGATCACGGTTTGCCACCGAATGAGCCAGGAATATCTTCTGCTTTTGGATCTAGGACCTAGCACCAAGAGGGCCCCTCGGGACAGATGAGCAGGGGACCAGAGCTGAGGACAGAGCCCCAGGAATAACAAAGGAGGGGCCGATACAGAGGGCAGCCGGGGAGCAGGAGAGCCCCAGAAGCAGGGCAGGTGCCACAGAATGACCAATAGGAGAAGGCCCGAGTGTGCCCTGCATTGGCAACAAGCAAAGTCGTAGGAGACCTGAGCCACCAGGATCTATGATGAGATGGGGCAGGCAGGAGTCCAGAGGCAGTAGAGGGCAGGGGGAAAGGCCTGTTTGCAGGAATCACAGCCAGGAAAGACATGAGACCAGGCAGTGGCCAGACCCACAAGCAGGGAATGTGGTGGGTGTGTGGGGCTGGGGGGTCTCAAGGAGTAATCAAGAAGCAGAAGGAAGGATAGTGGGTTAAGAGAGACAGTGTGTGTCCACCAAATCCGTGTGTAAGAATATTCATGGCATCTTTGTGCAAAATCATCCCCCCTGGAAACAATCCAGTTGTTCATTAGGACCAAAATGGATAAAGCTTTAGAATCAGCAATGAAGAGAAATGAACTATATGCTATCCTTAATAACATGAGTGAGTCTTACACCACAATACCGGGCACAAGAATATATATATTTAGCCAGGCACTGTAGGACACACCTGTAATCCCAGCTCTAGGGGAGGCTGAGGTGGGAGGATCATGAGCAATTTAGCAAGACTCTGTCTCAGATGTATGGGGCTGGGGATGTGGCTTAGCGTGAAGGCCCCAAGTTCAAGCCCCACTACTACCAAAACAAATATATACCCTTTGCATGAACATTGTACCTCAATTTGAAAGAATTAAAGATGATGGAATTTAAGGTTTCAAGTGTGAAACTGTCCAGGGGATGGAAAGGTTGAAGGCGATGTGAGAGTAAGGCAGACCCACATGAGAATGATGGATTTGGGGGCCGGAGGGGTGGTGTGCTCCACGGACACAGAGCTCTCTCAGGAGTTGACATGGATGCTTGTAGAGCAGCTACAAGAAACTATTTTTCAAAGTGGAGGGTGCTAGACTATTTTTGACACAGGCCGTTCCTATGAGGCTGAAGTCCCCCAGCTATCCTTTCCCTGACTGTCCCCAATTCTGACCCCAGCTCATCGCAGCTCCCCCTGCCCAACCCAGTGGATGATCACACGCATGTGCACGTGTGCGTGCACACACACACACACAGGCACACACCCATGCCACGCCACACCCTTCCTGGGGCCAACCTGGATAAAGACTTGAGGGAAACAGATCCTGGAGGGAGTTGACCAGGAAGGGCCTCACTGCAGGGCAGAGTTGGCCGTGTTGGGGTCTGCTCCCCGCCCCTGCCAGAGATGACGTCCCTCCCAGGAGGTCCTTCAGCCACATGCAGATTCTTCACACGCTTCTGAGAATTCTCCCCCGCCCTGCTCGCCAGCCACTCGGGGGCCTGAACACGCGTGACACAGGACATATCAGGAAGGCCACCAGGAACAATGAACAGGAGCTACAGAATCAATGACTTATTAGTACCCCCAAATGGTTAAAATGCTTACTTCACAGGCCCCCATTTTCTCTTGAGTAACACAGCCACGTCTAAATTAGTTTTTTAAAAAGTCTTGTGAGAGAGGCATGAGGGTAGCAGCTCCATCAGGGTGACAGTTCACAAATTGCTCAAATTCACACTTGGCTGAAGGCAGGCAGAAGCACAGACAGCTCCAGCCGCAGCCTCAGAGGCCTGAACTGTGGCACTCGGTTCCGGGCGGCACTGACTCAGCCCTGCGCAGAGATTCTAGGTTGGCAAGAGAGTGACCTAATTAAACACAGAGGCTTATTCGGAGACAAGGAGTCCCACTTAAAGGCCCCTGCACAGCCACAGCACAGAGGCGCAGCCCGAAGGTGACCGGAATGATTCTTATTTTTAAATAGCTTACTTATTTCTGATTACAAAAGTAGTACACATTCATAGAATGTTTGGAAAATATAGAAAGAACAAGAAAGAAAATACTAACTAAAGATGACCAATGACCATTTTTTTTCTTATTTTCTCTCAGTCTACTTTTGATGCATATTTGTATATTTGACAAATGAAGGGAAATACTTGCTTGTTCATATAATAGAAGCAAAAAAAGAAAAGTATGAACCGTATGATCCCAGATTTGTTATATAAATTTGGACTGCCATGTGTTTATAGATCTGCTTACTTCATCCAGCATTAAAATATGAGCATCTCCCCCATGTTATTATTCATCAACTTGATTTTAATGACTTCATAATATCATCATTGTGTTGGTTAATTTTGATTGTTAGCTCGATTGTATTAAGAGATGCCTAGAGAGGCCACTAACCTCATCAGTGAGTTAACCCACCAATGAGTTCATAGCTGGCTGCGCTATGAGGAGGTAGAGCCCAGCTGGAGGAAGTAGGTCACTGCGGGGTGCGACTTCAACCAGTATAAATTTCCTCCAGCTCTTTTCCTCTTCCTCTGCTTCCGGGTTGCCATGAAGCGAGTAGCTTTCCTCCTTTCCTCCATCACACCCTTCTGCTATGATGTTTCTGCCTTGCCATGGACCTAAAAGCAATGGAGCCAGCTGGGCATGGACTGAACATCTAAAACCATGAGCCAAAATAAGTATTTCTCAGCTATTTTGTCCCAGCAACAAAAAATAGAACAATGCAATCATAAAAAATAATATATAAAGTATTTCCTTGCAATGGGGTGTCTAGGTGGTTTCCAGCTTTTCAAATAACACAACCCCTGTGTTCTCGGGCTAGATTTTAGAAGTAAATACTGTCTAGGCTTGTTACACATTCCCAAATAGCTTTCTGAAATTTCTTGGCAACTGCCATTGCCACTAGTAAAGGATATCATATCTTGACTGCTGTAAATAACAGAGAGTTTTTATCAACTGATAGTAGATCAAGATTAAATGCAGAATTATCCCATTCCTCAGAGCCATCTGGAATTTTGCAGCTGAACACAGCCCAGCACTGTTTCCCAGAATTCAGCTTGCACTAGGTTAAGCTGCTATGACAAACAATCCCAGAATTTTAGGGGATTACAACAAGTAAGATTTATTTTTCACCCACATTACTCACCAGATGTGAGTCCAAATGTGACTTTTATTCCATCTCTTCTTATTCTGAGGCCCAAGCAGAGGCCCAAGCTATATCCATTCTCATGGTCAAGGTCAAAGACACAAAGTAGAAGCCCACAGTGATCATGCAGGCTTGGATTTGGCGGTGGCACAGGTCACTCCCCTCTCTTCCCATTGGCCCAGGAAGGAGACAACATGGCTGAGCCTGGAAGCTGGGAAGTTCACTCTTCTCACTGTAGGTCACATGGTGGGGGCAGTGTGCAGCACACTCTTAAAGGGAGGACAGATAGTAACTGGGGGCAAGAACACGATCCACCACTAGAACGATGAGCAGTCAGAAACAATGCTTAGTGTTCACCACTGTACCCTGATATGAAATGAAATGTTTGGCAACCAGAATCTCTCTTCATACTGGAAAGCCCCATACCTGGAAGCTTTCTCCACTGGCCAGTGGGGGAGGGTGGGTACCTAAGTTTTCCTCTTGTGCAAATAAATGAAAAAGAAGAAAGCAAATACATGCATGTATACATGTGCATTTATGAACATGTATGTATAAGTAACTCCATTAAAATAGAAAGTACACTACTGATTTTTGGGGGGGGGTGCTGGGGATCAAACTCAGGGCCTTGCACCCGCTAGGCAAGTGCTCTACCACTCAGCTAAACCCCCAACCCCACATTATTAATTTTAAAAAGACAAAAATAAAGCCTCATGTGTAACAGGCTGCCATCTTTTTTTTTTTTTTTATTTTTTACTAAGAACATGTATTGGTACATTGCATACATAATGATCATAATCAACATGGTTATTTTGTACCTGTACATGATACATCTTGGTTTTCCCCCCTCTTCCCCCCTTTCCCTCCCCTCCCTTCCATTCACCCACCCCTCCCTATTTGCAGTAAGTGTAACTACACTTTACCATTTTTCCCCCCTTTCATCTTACTTTTCTTTTAACCTTCTTCTTTATCTATTTTTAAACAGGGGAGAATACATATGCATTTATGCTTATATATGCATAAAATATTTCCCAAAAGATCGATAAGAAGATGGTGACAGTGGATATTTTAGGAAAGATAAGAGAACTAAGGATCTGAGATGGGGCAGAAGGGTTGCTTTTCTCTGTACACTCTGCTGTAGAGCTTGTGTTTATATTATCTTTCCCTAAAAAATTTTAAATTCAATTTAAAATTTTTAAATTGTCCTTTCTTGCTCATGTCACTGTCTGCTCTTTCTCCATTGCTCCTACTTTAGGACATGCCCTGATTCTCATACCGAGAGCCAGGGAAAGCGAGTTTCCAGGAAGCACTGGAAAACCCAAGAAGAACAATTACCAACAATTACAAAGCAAAAAGAAAGGTCACGCTCCACCAGGTCAAGCCTCAAGGCAAGATGGGAAGATGGAACTTTGCTCCTCTTGCAGGAGCCAGGAGCCAGGAGCCAGGTTCTTCTGGGCAGGGTGGGGACACACACACACGCACACGCACACGCACACGCACACGCACACACACATGCGCACACAGAGCAACATGACAAGAAGCCAGGGCTGGGGAAACCAAAGCCAGTGGTGCCCCAAGATAAAGCACTTGTGCCATGCAATTCTGAACCCCTCCTCTGGTGTCCTCACATCTCCCCATTTGCTCCAAACCTGGAGAAGCACCTCCCATGCACGACGTGCCTGTGTGAGCACTTCCCTTAGCAGAAGCCTACAGGGCTGACATTTTCCATTTAGATGCGAGGAATGGGAAAGTTCCAGGCGATCAGGAGCCAAAGCAGAAGATAACATGAGGACATAGTCACAAGGGAGCCAGTGGGAATCCTGGGGAGTCCTTCATATTTCTAGAAGGCATGTGATCTAGATAAGTGTATGGTTTAGATAAGTATTCCCCAATGCCCATGTTTTAAAGGCCAACGATGCTACTGAGCGGTGGTATAATTTTTAAGAGGTGGAGCCTAGTGGAAATCTTCTGATCATCAGGGATGTCCCCTTGAAGGGACTACTAGGACCCCAAACCTTACTTCTTCATTCTTTCAAGGCCTGGCCATGAGGTGAACAGCTTTGCTCAACCACACATTCCCCAACATGCTGCTTCACCACAGGCTGGAAAGTAGTGGGACAAAACAACCATGGACTGAAACCTCCCAAACTGTGAATCAAAATAAACCTTTTCTCTTTATAAGTTGGTTGTCTCAGGTATTTTGTTAGGGTGATGGGGAGCTGACCAACACAATAAGGCACACAGCAGTCTCTCGGTTACATGAACACAGAATGTCACTGCATGGGTGGTGGTGGCCGTGGGGTGCACCATTGGCAAACTATGGGGACTTTCAGGGGGTCCTCACATACTCAGAGACCTTCTCCTCACCCTGGAAAGACCCAAAGGGCCTGGGGAAATGCTGTGTCGAAACTACCATCTGAGTGAAGAGACAACCTACAGAATGAAGAAAAACATTTGCCAGCTACTCCTCAGAAAAGGACTAATATCTAGACCAGTGATGGCGAACCTTCCAGAGCTTTCAGTAACATACAGCCCACTGTGGCGTGCATGCCATTAGTTTGCCACCACAATCTGGAATATATAAAGAAGTAAAAAAAAAAAAAAAAAAAAAAAAAAAAAAAAAACCTAGATTCCCCACATTTAAAGACCCAATTAAAAATGAATAGACATTTCTCAGATGAAGAAGTACAAATGGCCAATACATGAAAAAACGTTCAACTTCACTGGTCATTTGAGAAATGTAAATTAAAACAACATTGAGATTCCATCTTACTGAAGAAAGAATGACTATCTTTAAGAAATCAAATAGTAACAAATGCTGGAAAGGCTGCAATGAAGAACGAACCCTTCTTCATTGTTGGAGGGAATGTAACCAAGTATAACCACTATGGAAATCAGTATGGAGATTCCTCAAACAAGCCAAAACTAGAAATCCCATTTGACCCAGATATTTCCCTCCTAGGTATCTTCCTGAAAGAATTAAAGACATCATATTGCTGTGATCCATGCATACCATGTTTATAGCAACACAACACATAAGAGCTAAATCCTGGAAGCAGCCTATATGTCCATCAGTAGATGAATAGATAAAGAAAACGTGGTATTTGTACACAATGGAACACTACTCTGCTATAAAGAAAGATAAACTTGAGTCATTTGTAGGAAAATGGATGTACCTTGAGACCATAATGTTAAGTGAAGTAAATCAGACACATGGCTTAAATATCAAATTATTTCTCTTATATGAAAAACCCAATATATAAATAAAGTGCAAAATAAAAGACAGACAAGAGAGAAAAAAAAGAAAAAAAAAAGCTATTGCAATCCAGCATGGCAAATGTTATCTAAAAATGTACCTCAATTTAGTATAAATGTCTGGTTTTATAGGGTTTTTTTTGGTCTGTTAGTCTGCCTGTTAATAAGTGTGTATGACAATTAACTTGATAAAGACTTAAATAAATCTGATGCTGGCAAAAAAAGAAAAAGAAATTCTGCGCTCACATGACGTTGTCTCACTGAGTCACTGACTGCAGGCCCTTCGCTGGGTACGCTGTCTAAGCTCTTGGAGCAAGAGTCCCATCCAGATGGAGCAGCACAAGCTCCCGGGCTCCTGGGCGCACCAGAGAACCTGAGGTCAACAGGTGCTACTGTGGTTCCAGGGAACAAACACAACGTGATTACATAAGCTCAACAAACATTGGAATAAACAGGACTTGCAATGCAAGACTTCTCAAGCATTAATATTCTCACATATGTGATAAGTCCCCAGTGGGACTTGGACTATGGAATTGTTTATTTCAGAACCGTACACCAGCCAGGATTCCCAGGAACACACTTTGGGAATGCAACCTCAAGTACCTCCAAGGTCAGCAGCTACCAGTCAGTGGACGCACTAAAAACACTCTAGGATGGAGATGGTTTTCTTGGCTTTTATCTTTTGAACAACAAGCATGTATTTCTTTTTAAACATATGCATACTTGTAGATGTGACCCTTCAGGCAGACTCAGGTGCATGGACTATTTGTGCTGTTCAATGCTATATCCACAGTATCTACAGGGACTGGCAGATGGACGCTATTCGTTAAATGTTCAGTGAACGAGTCGAGCTGTGAGAAAGTGAAGACAGCAGATACAGAAGGAAAGAGGACACAGACCGAAGGACTCACTTGAGGACAAAGAAAATGGGAATGCCGAGGGGATGCCAGGAATCTGGGAGAGACTCGTGGGGAGGACGCGCCTTTGCTGAGTACCAAAGGAACCGATCCTGCCAACACCTGGATTTTGGACTTCTAGGCCTGAGAGGTGTGAGAGAATTAAATTTTTATTCTTTTAAGCCAAAAAATTAAGTTGAAAATACTTCTCTAGTGTTTTAAAATGATGAATTAGCTGGGGATTTAGCTCAGTGGTTAGAGTGCTTGCCTGGCAAGCACAAGGCCCTGAGTTCGATCCCCGGCACCGGAAAAAAAAAAAAATGATGAATTAAAATGCAATGATAAGCCAGGGTGATGGCGCATGCCTGTAATCCCAGCACCTGGGAGGCTGAGGTAGGAGGATCACTGCGAGTTTGAGGCCAGCCTGGGCTACATATTGAGTTCAAAGCCAGCCTGGACTACATAGTGAGATCCTGTCTCAAAACCACAGCAGAGATATGGAAAGACAATGTCAAGAAAACGAGAAGACACAGACTGGCAGAACATACTTGCAAAAGGCACAACTGATAAAGAACTGTTATCCAAAGGACTGTTATATCCAAAATATGCAAAGAACACTCAACACTGTACAATAAGAAAATGAACAATTCAATTTAAAAGACCTTAACACACACGACCCAAGAAGTAAGCTTATGAACAGATGTTCAGCATCGTATGTTTTTAGGGAACTGCAAATTAAAACACTGAGATATCAGGTCGCACCTACTAGAATGGCCAGAATCCAAAACACAGACAGCACCAAGTGTTGACAAGGATGTGGAGCATCTAGAACTCTCATTTCCTCCTGCTGGGATGTAAAATGGACAGCTTCTCTGGAGAACAGGCTGGCAGTTCCTTACAATACCAAGCAATTCCTACCATGTGATCCAACAACAATGCTCCTTGACAATTATTCAAATGAGTTGAAAACTTATGTCCACACAAAACCTACACGCAGATGTTTCTAGAAGCTTCTTTTATAAGTGACACAACTTGGAAGCAAGTGGGATGTCCTGTAGCAGGTGAACGTATCAATAAACTGACACCTCCAGACAATGGAATATTATTCAGCTATCAAGCCATGAAAAGACATGGAGAAACTTTAAATGCATATCAATAAGTGAAAGAAGCCAATCTGCATGATTTCAACTATGAGACATTCTGGAAAATGCAAAACTACAGAAACAGCAAAAAGCCCAGTGGTTGCCAAGAATGAGCGGGGAAGGAGGGATAAATAGGTAGAGCACAGAAAATCTAATTCTGCATGAGATTATAATGGTGGATGCATATCATTAAACATTTGTCCACACCCATGGAAGATGCGCCAAGAATGAACCCCGATGTGAATTATCTGGATGATAATTTGTTCCATTGTAGGTTTATCTGCCGTAACAGGTGTGCGGGTGGATGTGTCTATCTAGAGAGTTACAGAACCGGGTCGTGGGGGGTGGCAATTAATAGTGAGGCAGGCCATGCACGAGTGGGGGCAGGGGCTCATGGGAACTCTCTGTAACCTCCATTCAATTTTTCTGTGACCTTGAAATTGCTTTCAAAATAAAGTATACTAACCTGAAAGAAGCTCTGACATTCAAAACTTTCCTGGGGTTTGCTCCAAAAAAAGAAACACCTCTAGGTAACAGATGGATAGAATAATATTGTCAAAATGTTGATCATTGTCGAAGCAGTGTATTCTCTAAATTTTTGCATGTTTGAAATTTTTCTTAATAATAAGATTTTTAAAAAGCAGTGATTCAGAGAAAAGAGTTACAAATAGGCAGGAAAGAAAGGCTAGAATGAACTCGGTGGCACTGCATCAGCATTGGAATTATCGGTAGGAACTCAGTCTTATAAATCTGTATCAAAACACAACATGCACATGTACACGGGTTAGTAGTCTCAGCTCTGTCCTCTTAGAGGGCTTAGAAGCCGCCATACCCCATAGCAATGAGCACCCCAGCGCTGATGATCAGGGTTTCTCAGTACCATCTCCAGTAAAGCAACCAGTGATCCTTGGAGAAGTGAGTGGTTGATTCCAGAATTAAGAAAAGAAAGTGCAAAGCAGCCAGGAGCATCTTGGGCTACCAGAAAGTAACGAAGTATTAGTAAAATACTTGAGAAGATGGAGGTGTATTGAAAGAACTCGGGATCAGTCTAAAATAGCTCCCAGCACTACACGCTGAAGCAATTCGAGCAGCCAAAGGGATAACAGTATCGATTTATAACCCAAAGAATAAAACAAATATGCCCAAATTCATGTTGACATAAATAAATAACTTAATAAATAGATAAAGGGAGGAGAAGGAGTAACTCATCATGACAGAAGGATCCTATCTGATAAACATAGAGGGGAATGCAGAAAGCACTGTTAGAACTCCGCCCTAATCATTAGACCCTACACTTGGTTTCATGCTTGGCTGTCACCGTCATGAAATTCCTAGCATGTTTCGAGAAAACAGTCCTGCACCTTCACTTGACACTGGGCAAAACAGAAACTTTATAGCAGAGGAACCAGGAGGACACGATCTAAATTACATAATCAAAGTTAGTATCATGCAGCCCAATATGGTACACTGAGAAACTTGGGGTTTCTTTTTCCCCAGAATCCAGAATGTTAATCTAAAACATGAAAAAGAAAGACTCAAAGACTTCATGGTGCACACCTACAATCCCAGCACTTGGAAGGCTGAGGCAGGAGGACTGCCTCGAGTTTGAGGCCAGCCTGGGTTACATAGTGAGTTCAAGGCCAGCCTGAACTACCTGAACTACATAGCCTGGGTTACATAGTGAGTTCAAGGCCAGCCTGAACTACCTGAACTACATAGCGAGACCCTGTCTCAAAGACACTTAAAAAGAAAAAAAAACTCCAACAGAGGGACTTCCTACCAAATACCTAACTCTTACTTAAGAACTATCAAGGTCGTGAAAGACAAGAGACTGAGAAAGTGTCACAGATGGGAGATTAAGATGATACGACAACTGAATACAAAACAGGATCCTGAAATAGAAAAAGGACCTTAGGTGACAAACTCCTGAAACCCAAGTAAAGTCTATAGATTGGCCAAGAGCAGTGAATCAGTGTTAACTTTCGGATTCCAGACATCGTACTAAGATCATGAAGAACATTAGGGAAGGCCGGCGAAGGACAGAGGGACGTCTATGTGCTATCTGCCACTTTTCTCTAAGTTTAAAATGATTCTAAACGTTTACGGAATTTAAAAGCAATGATGAAATATGGCATAAGCAAAGCCAAAAGACATAAAACTGTGAGGGACAGAGATTGCAACTCCTGAATAGATAAAGAGCTTCTAAAAAATCAATAAACACCCAACAAGGAAAAAATGGACAAATAATTCAAAAAGTAATACAAACAGGTCTCAGACGTATGAAAAAAATAAACTCAGAGAGCTGCAAATTAAAACTACAAATAACAATTTTCACCCGTTAGGTTGCCAAAACTCCAACTGGTGGATAACACACTCTCAAGGCAAGTCTGCAGCAAAAGAGGAACTTTCTCACACTCTCTGTGGGAGTGCAAATTGGCACAAGCCCTGCTGGGAGGCGATTTGGAAGCATCTATCAAAGTGAAGATAAGTCCTTTGACCTAGCAGTTCCTCTTTCCCACTTGAGACTGATTTATGAAGATTCAGAATGATCACGTGGACAAGGCTGCTCACTGCAAAACAGTTTGCAAAACAGTAAAAAATAAGCACACTTACACCATCGAAGAAAACTGGTAACATAGAGTAAGGCATGTAACATATAGTATTCCTAAACTGGTAACATATAGTATTCCTTCATAATGGAATACTATATAATGTATTCCGTAATGGAATTTTTTTCAATTTTTCCTTTTTCCTCTCCTTGAATAGCATCGATTTCTTTTTTTTTTTTTTTTGGTGGGGGGTGCTGGGGATCGAACTCATAGCCTTGTGCTTGCTAGACAAGCACCCTACCACTCGAGCTAAATCCCCAAACCCTTGAAATGGAATGTTTACACACACTATAAAAAATGAATGAGGAAGTTCCTGGGGGCTGGAAGAAGGGAGAACTCGAGGCACTGGTCCAAGGGTACAAAGTTCCGTGATGAAAGCGCGAGAAGTGCTAGAGGCCTGTTACACAGAACTGTGCTGAGAGTTTGACACGTATTGTGTTGTACACTTAAAAACTTCAGAGGCAGACGTGAAGTTCAATGTCTTATCACCAGAGGGGGGGAAATGGGAGGAATGGTTTTAGAAGGGATGGTTAAACTATTATGGGGAAAGTTTCATGGGTATATACTTATCTTCAAATTCATCAAGGTGTGTACACTAAAGCTATGCATAAATCATACCTCCATTTAAAAAAGAATAAGGAAGCTGTCTATCTACTAACGTGGAAAGATTTCCGAGATAGGCTGATAACTGAGGACAGGGCTGGGGAAGCTTGCAGAACAGAGTGCCAAGTTCTGGGTAAGAGACGGGATAACTGTCTGTATTTATGTTTGTGTGTGTTTGCATCAGCAACTCCAAAAGGATATACAATAAATTCAAAACAGGATTTCAGAGGACAGAGAAGATAGTAGGAAATAGAAATAGGGAGCAAGGGAAAGAAAAAACTTTCACAGTATCCTGGTTCATATTTCGAATTATGAGCCATTTAATAGATTACCTACTCAAAATTTAAATGAGAAACTACCAAGAAATTATCATATAAAGTATGTGATTACAAGAAAAAAATTATACCCTGGGCATCACATTCATTTTTTTGGAATAAAAGATGTGTCATAAAATTTGTATTGACCAGCACTAGGGAGGCTGAGTCAGGAGAATCACTGAATTCAAGGTCAGTTTAGGCTACGCAGTGAGTCTGAGGCTAGCTGGACTACACAGCAAGACCCTGTCTCAAAAGTAAAATAAAATCTGTATTGACAAAACCACAGGCATACATAAGACCTAAACATTTAAAAATAATTTAGATTATGTAAATACACCAAACCTGAATCACCAAACTAGAGATATTGTGCACATTTTATTTTTATTTCTGTTATATTACTATGGAGAAGCGAAGATTTTGCTTTTTGGCTGGCGGGGGGAGGGGCAAAGGGAGGCAAGGAGGGAGGGGGAGGGAGAGGGAGGGAGGGATGATTATTCTACCAGAAATCCAGGACTTAATTTCGTTCGAAAACTCTTGGTGCACAAAACCCACCCAGCCGTAGCATCAACCATCAGAAGCAGCCTGGAGTCTAGTGAATCCAGAAAGGGCTCTG
>PVJO010009917.1:14298-67140 GCA_004026905.1 Hystrix cristata
AAAAAAAAAAAAAAAAAACACACACATATTATACCTCGACTATATTAGAATATCTACATAAGAGAAAAGATGAAATAAAATATGCATTCTGGCATAAAAACAGCCTTTTGAAGAAGCAGGTGGTGAGAAACTAGTAGTCTGCTAATACTGGCTGAGAATCTTCATTTTGGGGGCTGTCAGGATTGCACGCTTCATTTTAGTTTTTTATTTGGCACGTCTTGATGTTGCTTTATATTACTTGTGCGATAAATGCTTATTTTTAAAAATAATCTTAAGCAACCAGCAGAAGTGTAGCTCCACTGTGCAGCAGAACTAAGACAAGACAGGGACGGGGTGAGAAGAAGCCCAGATTGGCAGAAAGAGGCAGGAGATAAAAATTCAGCATTTTCATAATAGACTTCAAGTGGCCCAGACGGCCATTGCCGCCAGACTGAAAGGACCATCTATCACCAGGTCAAACAGAAAAGAGCCATTAAAAAGTTGTGATGTGTCAGGCATGGTGGCACACACCTGTAATCCCAGCACTCGGGAGGCTGAGGCAGGAGGATCGCTGCGAGTTCAAGGCTCTACAGTGTTCAGGGTTACATGGTAAGTTCAAGGCCAGCCTGAACTACATAGTGAGACTCTGTCTCAAAAAACAAAAAACAAAAAACAAACAAAAAAATCACAAAGTTGTGATGTGCCCATACAATGGTATATTACTCAATAGTAAAAAGAAAATACCACTGGTATCTATAGCAACGTACAAGAATCTCACAGGCGTTACACCTTGAGTGAAAGAGGCAAGCACAAAAGAATACATACTTTTTGGTGAATAAATTTATATAAAATTAAAGAAAGAACAAAATTATGACCACAGAAAACAGACAGACATGGAGGAGACTGGCTGCAAGGGAATAAGAAGAAATGTGGGAGGTGACAGAAATTTATCTTGATTATGCTATGTGGTGTAGATCTGCTTATCCCTACTGACCCAAGACAGCGATAATGGTTTCGGCCACAGGCAGATCCATGTGTCCCCCTCCAGGCCACCCACACAGTGACGGCCCACCACACGCAGAGTGGCGGGCACCCCCTGAGCCCTGCTGGGCATGGGGAGAAGCCAGCCGGGCCCTGGCTCACACCCACGGCTCACACCCTCCTCACTCCGGGGCAGCAGTGGAGAGCTGTACACACCAATCATCAGGTCCTGGGGCAAAAGGCACAGCATTCCAACAGCATCTGTCACCAGCCGGGCCTTCAGAAAGCAGGACAGGCCACAAGCAGACACAATAGGAAGGCACACGAAGAGCACCTTGCCCTGTTGTAAAATAGGAGCGGCCAAGAGGGAAAGGTTCCAGTGAGTTCCAACTCCAGCCAGCGCCTGGCAGCTGCAGGTGGACTTATGCATGTCACCGGGAGAAGGTGGGCTCTGGGCTGAAGGCAGAATAATATCTTTATCCCAGAAACTGAAGTCAGCATTTGACAAGAAGATTCTCACACTGAGGCAGGAGGCCAGCAAATGTGAGCTCAGCCTGGGCCATTTAGCAACTTAGGGAGACCCCCCAACACATCCCAACACACCGTCTCAAGAAAAAATAAAAAAGGGGTTAGGGGTCTAGCTCAGTACAAAAGTTCTGGATTTAATCCCCAGTAAAATAAAAGAAGAGGAAGAGCAAGAAGAGGAGGAAGAGAAAGACGAGAGGGTATAGAAAGAGGAGGAAGGGAGGAGGAGGAAAAGGGGAAGGAGGAGGAAAGGAGGAGAGGAGGAAATTCAGAAGCTCCAAATATTAATGTCAGTCGTAGCTACGTTAAAAGAAAATAGATAATGATGATTAATCATTACAGCAACTTACATGTGTTTGTAGCCTCCTGGTTTCCAGAGTGCTTTTGTTTTAACTAACACACTTGATCTTCATAGCAACATTGGGGACAAGGAACAACCATCAAAGTTCAAGGTCACACTGTAAATTTTTATTATCAACTCAGAAAAGCACTTTAAAAATGGATTCATTGACTGACATAGTTCAGTAGAACTGTTATTAAAATTACCTAATATGGAAAAAATTACTATTAATTTAGATCTGTGCAATACTTGTAGAAACATCTTCAAAGCCTACAAGTCGTGGCTGGGCAGCCCCAGACATCACCTTTCCACTCCCAGCCCTCAACCTGGCTCACCCATCGGCAGTCTCTTCACATGTAACCCACGCTGTCCCTTGGCTTGTATGTTTGTCTACAGAGCTGAGAGTTGATAATTGGTCAGTCTTTGCTTTTACTATAATGAAGTTTTCATTAAATAAGCACCTAAATTCACAGATCACATGGACCACCATGTTAAGGAGCTGTGCACTGCTATGACAAAATACTGGAAAAAAAAATCTGAAGGAGTAAAGGTTTGTTGTGGCTCATGGTTTCAGAGGTTCCAGTCCATGGCCACCTGGTTCGATTGTTTGTAGGACTGTGGTGAGGCAGACACAGCATGGCAGAAGGGCATGGCAGAGGAAAACTGCTTACCTAATAGTAGCCAGAAACAAGAAGGGGAAGAAGAGGAGAAAGAAGAGGGGAGAGGCGGTGAGGACAAGGAGGAGGAGGAAGAGGAGGAAGAGGCAGCTGGGGACAAGATGTAGTCCCTAAGGTCGCACCCCATGGACAACTCCCTTCTATTAGGCCCCACCTCCTAAATCTCCAGTACTTCCCAATAATGCCATCAAATTACAAACCCATCAGTAGATTAATTCACTAATAAATGCTCAAGCCCTCGTGATCCAATCACCTCTGGAACACATGAGTTTTTGGGGGGAAATGTTACAGACAAACCATAGCTATGCCCAGGAAAAACCAAAGCTCGTCAGCCTTCAACAACAGGAACTGCAGGGGCTGGGGATTTAGCTCAGTGATTAGAGTGCTTGCCTTGCAAGCACAAGGCCCTGAGTTCGATCCCCGGCACCACAAAAAAAAAAAAAAAAACCAGGAACTGCAAACTGCAGGAACATGAGAGTCTGAGATCATGTAAGCCCCATCTAACAGATTGGGAGACTGAGGCTACAGAGGAGGAAGGGACCGGTCTGGTCCAAAGACCAGAAACCAAGATTGCAGATGTCTAAGGAGAACACTATTTGTACCCAGTCAGTGTTCTAAACCTCTTTGCTTTGAAACTTTAAAATAACATTCTTCTCGGGTTTATCACAAAGCAGTATCTTTTAGAAATTCTTACAGTATTTTATGGTTTGTTCTTCCCCTTCTGAATAAGTAGCAAACGTTTTTCCAAAGTAGGTATCCTTTTAAGCTATGGCTACGCTATAATTAATGACTATACACATAATGTTCTATCACAGGAATGTGTGGCTAATCCCTGATTGTTGGGCATTTATGGGGTTTTTTTTTCTGTTGTAATAATACCACAGTGAATACTTTCTGAGGGTTTTGTTTTGGTTTTTGTACACTTTAATGATTATTCCTTTTTAAGATTAAAATACTGACAACTGCTTCCCAACGTGTAACTTTATACCCTCCACCAACACATGAGAGTACGATTTCTTCAACACTCCCTAGCACAGATATGGTTTTTTTTTTAATTTTATTTTAATGGTACATTTTAGATGCAGATACGGTTTTATTAGTTTTCATCTTTTCTAGTTTAATAGGTAAAATTTCTGCCCTTCTGCTTACTCCAAAAATTTGAACATTGTTACTGGTTATCGACCACATATATTTCCTTTTCAATAAACTTCCTATTCATACATTTCCTTTGCCTATTTTTTTCTTTATAGATTCTTTCTTAAAATTATTGTTTATTACTACATTTGCAGTACATGCATTTTTCAATCGTCTTGGGAATTTGGTTCGGGTACATAATACAGCTTGTTTCTTTTTTTAATCCCCTTCCCTCCTCCCTCCCTCCCTCCTCCTCTAACTCCCTTTCCTCCTTTTCATTCTTGTTGATGTTATTAATCTTAGTTCATGTTCGTGGCATATAACGTCCACATTCATTCAGGTTATTAGGATCCTGCACACAGCGTATCTTCACTCCAGTTCCCCATCCCCAGCCCTCGCCCTTCACCTTTGGTCCCCTGGCCCTCTTCCCATCCGCAAGAGATCGATTCCCTTGTCTTCGTCTATTCTTCCTTTTTCTCTTAGTTTGTACTTTGCCTTACTCAAACGAGAGATATCATACGGTATTCAAGCTTCTGTGTCCAATTTATTTCACTCAATGTAATATTTTCCAGGCATCCATTTTCCTACAAATGTCTCAAATTTGTCCTTCTTTATGGCCAAGTAGTATTCCATTATATATTACTGTAGTCTTTTTTCTTAATTATTTCTAAGAGGATTTTGTATATTGAAAATACTAATCCTTCATCTCACGTGTTACAGTTCTTGTTGTTTAATTTTGTCAGTAGGTTTTTTTTTTTTTTTTAGTTACTTCTCAGCCTCTGGGCTGAGATCACCTGTATGGTGTTACTGAACAGTTAGGGCATTAACTCAGTATTTCTTCAATTGTCTCTGCTTTATGTGATTAGTAAAGTCTTTACATCATAAGGATAAAATGTATCTGTGTTTTCTTCTAAATCTTACTTAAAACATTAAAGATTCTTATTAAAATGTATTTTCACCAGGCGTGGTGTGGCAGACGCCTGTAATCCCAGCACTCGGGAGCCTGAGGCAGGAGGATCGCCGCAAATTCCACGCCAGCCTGGGCTGCATATTGAGTGCAAGGCCAGCCTGGACTACACAGCGAGACCTTGTCTCAAAAAACAAACAAACCAAAAAAGTATTTTCACCTAACTTGAAGTTATTTTAATTGTAGTATGATTCAGAATCTGACTTTGTTTTGCTTTTCCCACATGGTTATCCAATTGTTCCAACCATCTCGGGCACTCTGGGATTTCTCGACGGTGGCTGCTGTTTACACTTGGAGCTGGGTGACTCTTTGTTGTGGTGGGGGCTATTTTGCACATTGTAGATTTTAGCAAGGTCCCTGAATTCTATAATTGTATCCCCCCAATTATGACGACCAAACTAGCTCCAGACACTGAGCGCCACGTGTCCTTAGGGAGACAAAATTAGCCCCCACTAAGAACCATCGCACTGCCCTTTCCCCCAAGTTACAGGAATTACTCTACCATTTTTACCATGCAGCAAATTCTTATCTATAATATATTCTCAGGTCTATTTCAAAACTCTACTCAATTCCAATCTGATGATCCCTGTTCTTGAACTAGCAGTACCAACCTATTTCATGATTGTGATTTTGTATTCACTTTTAAATCAGTTTACGGTTTACATTCTTTGTTTCCCAGCCTCTCTCTATTCTTTAATGCTCCACAGTGGACACTTACTCTTACTTGATCAGGTGAAACTGGAACAAGAGAGACCCAGCAATGGGGGGAGAGGGGCCTCTTTGTGTCCAGGCAGAGCATGCCGGGTGGGGCCGGCAGGCACATAGCTGCCTGAGGCTGATCGAGCCCAGGAACCATATCCCCTGGGTCATCTGCTGAGACCCAGTGGGAAGGAGCTACTGAAAACAAAAACAGGAAGAGGGGTGGTGTTTTCAGGGTCACTGAGTGAAGATGAGAAGGATGGGGTGGGGGGAACACAACACACTCCCGATTATTTATAGGGTCTCCAGTCATCTGGTGTTCCATGACAGGCTGAATACAGCCCTCTAGGGAATCAGCCCTTTAAGCCCCAGTTAAGTGAAGGATCACATTCCTGTTTGCATGACTTCTTAATATTTCACATCCATGGGATAGAGAAATTAGGCCCCCCTCACCTCTGGGAAGAAAGGGCCCACCTGCAGGGAATGTCGGGGTGAACAGCTCAGCACTGCCTCCCCAGGAGCCCACAGCCAGGGTTCTAATTTCAGTTCTGTCTTCACAGAAGGGCCTGGGCCTGGTTGCTGATTTGCCTCCCTCTCTGCCAGAAGCTTTGTCTCTGACCATCGAACAGCTCAGATAAAGTAGCAACTGGCACCCTGGGAGTACCAGTCAGGATGATTTTAGTTGCAAGAAACAGAAAACACAACTCAAACTGGCTTAAACAACCAAAGATCTGTATAGGCCCACATAACAGAAAAGTCCACAGGGAGGCTTCTTCGTCTGGTGGCTTAATGATGTCACAGGCACTCATTTCTTGCCCTGATTCCTTGGCAAAAGCTTAGACCCTGTACTCCTCAGTTGCATCTTCCCTCTTACAAGCAGCAGGAAATTTCTCATTCCAGAATCCTGCAAACATCCCGAGATTCACTCTCAATAGGCCAGAGTTCTTCACATGTCCCTCCTGGAGGAGGTCAGGATTGGCTTGTCTTGGTTGGTTTAGAGCTGGGCTCTCAAGTGCCCCACTAGAAAGCTGAGACTGCTGAGAAGGAGAAATGGAAGAAGAAATGGATACTGAGATGTACAGATGTGTCCATGGCCCCAGGCTTCTTAAAGGAACTCAAAGAAAAGCAGACTCAAAATACTTGTGGCAAACTGGGTGTGGCAGCACAGGCCTGTAATCCTAACACGCTGGGAGGATGAGGCAGGAGAATCACAAGTTTGAGCTCAGCCTGGGCAATTTAGCAATTCAGTGAGTATTACGAAATTTTTAAAAAGGAACGGGGGCTGGGCATTTAGCTCAGTGGTTAGAGTGCTTGCCTAGCAAGCGCAGGCCCTGACTTTGATCCCTGGCACCAAAAAAAAAAAAGATGGGATGTCCTCAGTGTGAGGGCCCTGTGTTCAATCCCCAGGACCACAAACGAACAACAAAAGAGCTGTCATTAGAAAAATCTTCAATAGACTAACTATTGAAGATTTGTCTTTCTAACATTTGTCTTTCTAACATCTTTATAATTCCCTTCCAAGTTTAGGATTCAAAAGCTCTATCAGTCTCAGGTAATGCTAAAGATATGCAGGCACAGGAAATGCTGTGATCTAAATTAGGAATTAGTACCCCAATGCCAAGCAAAGCCGGGTTCTTACTGCACATTCTGGCCAGTGCCTCACAGACAGCACATGCAAAGCTCTCAGCCACAGGGGCCCTAAAACAATGTTTTGCCTGGGAAACGATGTGTGGCCATTGCAGCAAAATGTGCCCTGGTGACACCAGCTGCCCGCCATGGCCCCGCCCGTCCTGATGCTTGGCTGCTCCTGGGCGGCAGGCGGGCTGCTCAGAAGGAAAGGAGCAAGGAAGCAAACCCGACTTGTCTGTGTCCACCCTGCGGCTTGGCAAAGGCAATGCCTGGAACAGCCTCCCTATCTGTCCCAAACATGTTTCTCATCTGCATGTCCCAGCAGTTATACGTCATCCTTCTTCCTCCTCCTGCGCTCTGCTCTATTTGGTAGAAAGTTGCAAAGTTGGGGTGCAGAGCCTAAGGGCAGATGAGCCCCCTCTTTCACCCAGGCTGGGGGAAAACTCAGCCGCAACCTTCTGTGGTCCTCTAGGCCTCAATGTTGCCCCTGCCACGCCCATGAGGTGCACTGCAAAAGACAGCGGTGCATGCCAGGCATTCCAAAACGGCAGCACTATCAATAGCCTTATAACTGTTGATTGCAACACTACACCTTGGTCTGTTTATATAAGAAATCTAAACAAGAGTACAAGACTCCAGCAACAGAACCCCAGAAATAGGTTAACGCAAACGGCTCTACCGAGTACAAAGCCAAAATTAACCACAATCTTGGGCTTTGCTTTCCTTCGCCTTCAATCACTCACTTATTTTTAACCTTGAAGATTAAAGACCTTGACCTTGAAGACCCCAAAGGCAAAGCCCAAAAGCTTCAGGACAGGGACTCCCTTCTCTGAGCACACACCGATGTCTCAGTGGTGGTCTTCGTCTCTGGGGTATTTGGATCTTACAGCAGCTGCAGAAGTTTTTGATGGAAGAATTGCCAAAGCACACTCCAAACTGTCTCAATGGTCCCTAAGTATCATTCTGTGTACTTAGAGCGCCAGTCCAAGCAGTATCTAGCAGTCCCCTTTAACTCAGGTTTGGAAATGCTCTTGCTTTGCTGACTGAATGCCACTGCCCCATATACTCTGCCCCTGCTTTACTTGTACTTTCTCTGCCACTGTGATGACACTCCCTAGCATGCTGGCCGTGTGACCTTGGGTTGCTTTCCTGACCTCTATACTACCTTAGTCTTCTCATGAGTAAGACGTAACTTCCTACTGAGTTACTTTGAGGAGTAAATGAGGTAAAGAAGTGAAATTTCAATTAATGCCAGTTAGGACTAATTTTGCACCACTCTCATTATTATCTGATTTCCCTTTGGCCGAGACCCATCTAAAAATTACATGACACAGGAAATCTAAATTGTTTTTACCTATTTCATAATTACATATTTAATTATAAGTTAAATAAGCACTTCAAGCAAAGACTAGAACAAAACATAGGAAAATGAAAATAGTGGATTGGGAATCATAAGTAGGTGACTAATAATGTACTATTTATATAGCATGAGAAAAGTAAAATTAAAAGAGCTGTATTAGCGGACTTAAAATTTTGAATTACATAATTTCCTTCCTTATACTACTTTGAATTTGAGTTGTTCTTGTTCTTTCTAAGACCTTGAGGGGCATCATTAGGTCATTTATTTGGGCATGCTGTTTTTCTGATATGAGCACTTACAACTATAAACTTGCCTCAGAGGACTCCTTTCATTGCATCTCATTGGTTTTGATATGTTGCACTGGCACTATCATTTGATTTTAGGAACTGTTTAATTTCTTTCTTGATTTCTTCTGTGATTCTTTGATTATTCAAGAGTATATTGTTTAATTTCCATGTCTTTGCATAATTTCTGTGTTTCTTTTGCCAGTGATTTCTCAATCTGCTGTGCTAAGATCTGATAAAATACATATTTTGATATCCATGAAGGGGGAAAAAAAACTCTTCAGCTTGTGCCTTACTTATAGCACTCTCATATAAGGAGACATAGTTACTTAAAACATACTTTTATTTTTGCTTGCACATGGAGGATTAGGTGTCTGAGAAGCACACAGAATGGCTGCCCTTTGCGCACCCGGGGCTGGAGAATCAACTTCCAAGGTGGCTTATTCACACAACTTCTAAGGTGGCAAATAGGAGCTGTTAGCTGAGAGCTTAGCCAGAGCTGTAGGCTGGAGAGGGGTGGGAAGACCTTAGTTCTTCCCCATGAATCTGCGTGGGCCACTCCATAACATAGCAGGTCACAGCAGCGAAGACTTCTTTTATGGCCACTACCTTTCCCCAGAGCAAATGTTCTAAGAGACAGGAAGTAGAAGCTGCCAGCCTTTTAAGGCCCGGACCTGGAAACCAGCAGTCAGTTCTGCCAAATTCTATGAATCAATGCAGTAAGATTCCACCTAGCTTTAAGAGCCGACAGAGATCCTACCTATGGGAAAAGGGTCCAACTATGGCCATTCCTCAACTGCCCATTATTCTTTTCTTATGCTGGTGCTATAGAAGAACCATTACTAACATTTCCTGCCTTGTGTACTTCATTCTGTTCTTTTCTTTCCCTGCACTTCTTATTCCATCCTAAATCTTGGTCCTTCGCCCATATCTCACCCCTGTAGATACTCATCTTCAGTTACAGGTTCTGAAGCTCTGCAGTGTTCCAATGACGTCATATTAATCAAGGGCTCTGGAATCTGGCAGACCTGGGTAGAACCAATTCTATTACTTGCTGTGTCCCTGCACAAGTTATTTAATATCTGAATCTTGATTTCTTCACCTGAAATGAAAAAGCTACCTCAGAGGATTGTGGAAATAATGTATTGAGTAAAAACTTTGAAGTCTGGCATTACCAAATATTGCCAAAGGCATACAGCTGAAACTCTTATACTTTGATGATGAGAGTATAAACTGATTTACTTTGGGGACCATTTTGGCACTAAGACAAAGGACGTATATACACTACAACACAACAGTTCTACTCCTAGAGACCCAAAGAGTAGATTTAGAACCTTAAAAACTCTTGCACAGGTACCCAAGGAAACATACATAAGAACGTTAATAAAAACTGAGTGTGGTGATACACACCTATAATCCCAGCACTCTGGGAGGTTGAGGCAGGAGGGTCTCAAATTTGAGCCCACCCTGGGCAATTTAACAATTTAGCAAAACTCTGTCTCAAAATAAAAAGGGCTGGGGATGTAGCTCAGTGCAAAGACCCTGTGTTCAATCTCTAGTATTACAAAGAAAAAAATAAGTTAATGGAGGGGGTGAGGGTGTAGCTCACTGGTAAAGCATTTTTTTTGCCTAGAATGCATGAGCCCCTGGGAGACCCCAGGTTCGATCCTCAGCAACACCCCCAAAATACTAATAGAAACATTCCTCTTAATTGCCCTAAGATGGGAACCACCTGAATGTTGACCAGAACAGATAACAAACTATACTGTGGTCATGAATGAGCCAGAACTACATTATAAGCTTATAGTAACATGGAGCCATCTCACCACTACAATGCTAAGCAAAAATAATTTGTATAAGAATGGATACAGGGGGCTGGGGATTCAGCTCAGTGGTTAGAGTGCTTGCCTTGCAAGCACAAGGCCCTGAGTTCAATCCCCAGCACCAAAAAAAAAAAAAAAAAAAAAAAAAAAAAAAAAAAAAAGAATGCATATATATTAGATCATTTGCATATGGTCTAAAAACATGCAAAAGACTGATATATTATTTAGGGAGATATGCATGTGTGTAGTAAGAATTAAAATATAATAAACACAAAATTCAGGCTGTAGTTAATATTCCTAAATGGGATGAGAGAAAACTCATCCAGAATCTTAAGCTCTATAGCAGGTATAAGAGTGTTCATGATTTTATTCTTTTGTTTTGTGGTGCTGGGGATTGAACCCAGGGCCTCAAGCATGCTAAGCACATGCTCAAATTGTGAGCCATACCCCCAGGCCCCTTTCTTTTATTTTTTGTATCTTTTCTATATCTGAAACACTTCATAAGTTGTTTTTTTTTTCCACAAGTTTTAAAAGTTTTAAAAGCCTACTTTATATTAAGTAACACAATGCTGGGAATGTGACAAAAAGCAATACCAACTGCTATTGTTTTTACGCAGCCCACCTCGTGTCATTTATTCATTAGTATTTATTTGCTCCAGCCTTAAGATACAGAAAGATGTTTCCATTTTACATAGCTTGTGACTAGTCAAGAAAAGCACTTTCAATCTTGTTACCTGGATCTGAACCAAGGGCATGAAATTAGATGTTGAGAATAATCACCATGTTTTGAAAATGAGAAATCAAATCTGTAATTCTATCAAGTGGTCAAACACTAACAGTGGACAGACTTTTAAAAGTGCCAATTTGAAAGCAAGACATGCCAGTATTTCTAGCTCAGTTCCCCCCTTCCTACTCAATTTCTAACCAGAAGCACTAATGTACCCCATATTGCCACATCAGGCTGCCTGTTTCAGGGTCCTCAAACCTGGAAGCATATTGTAGTCCTCACTAGGGCTTTAAAAAATCCTAACACCCAGGTCACACCTATCCCAATTAAATCACAAGGCCCCTGGACAGGACCCAGGTCTAAGCTCACCAGGAAAATCCAATGTGCAGCCAAGGTTGAGAACCCCTGGCCCCTTGGTCCTCTCAGGAAAATGATAATCCCAACACTAATACACCAGACACCAGCTGAGTTCAGGTGTCTTTCCCACCCATCCACATGTAAAACACTAGTTCTTTCTTATCGTTAGAAGATGTTACAATTCAAGTTGATCACAATCACAGTAACACGACTGCTCAGGGGTCAGAACGTAGAGTGTTGGCTGCCAATGCCAGTGTCTGTACCACCCGAGTCCTTAGTAACACACCCCCAGCTTTTTGCTGGGCATGTGACCAACCAAAACAAGCCTCGCTTCCTAGGACAGGGTGTGAGGGAGAAGGGAAAGCTCTCCTTTACCAATGAATGCCAACTAACAAATGTTGAGGAAATGAGAAAAATAAAAATTCATTCCACAGTCACCTTAGAATTACTGATTCAGGCAAGATGTTTCAGTGGATGCAAAGGCCACTAGGTGAACAACTGTTGGGCCACAAGGAATCCATATGATCTCAGAGCATCTCCTCTTACCCCGGATAATGCACCATTCCACGGGGTTGAAGACCCTTTAAATGCAGAAAGCTGGCAGATGCCACTGTGCCAGCTGTGAAGCTATCCCAGCTCAGCTCCAAACCCAGCCCTCTATACTCTGCTGCTGACGCTGGGGTCTGGGCTCTTCCAACCAGATGCCACCCTCCTGCTGCTGCCTTTTTACTCTGCCCACAGAGGGTGATCTGAAGAGACCACGAAGCTGGAGGAAAGAAAATTAACGTACTCCTCGTTTGCTTCCTCTTCCCCGAAAGCAGCCTCACATGCTTCTTCTGGCACAGCAGTGGAGTTCCCCTCTCACAAAACCAGCCTGTTCACACCTGGAAACCTCACCAGCCACCCACGTGGCCTCCTCCTCGCCTTGGGTCCAGGCCCAAGCGACTTCAAGCTGACAACCACACCAGTCCAAGCAGCGCCCTACCTCAGAGGTCTGAGTTTCACCTTCAGAGGTGTTTCTCCAAGCTTCTGAAGCTTAGTAATTCCAGCCTCTCCTTTGCTCCTCCAGCCTGTGTAAGTGTCACCACAATGCCACATTAGGGTTTGTTTCTTTCCATTTAGTGACCTGGTTAACACTTTCTATTTAACAACTAAAATTCTAACTGTAAATTATGTTGAAATAACTATATTTCTCCCCGACTGGATCCTGATGCAGAAATCGGTACCAGGACAAGGATTTGTACTCACCTGCTGGATGTGCATGTGTCTTACAAAAGCATCTAAACTACTTGCTATTTTCTGTTCACCAGGATTCTGAATGATGTGGTCAAATTTTCTGTTACCAAGAATAAGACAACTGACAACTTGGGAACCTTGGATCTAGAGGTGGCAACCACCTGCTGGGGATGGAAAGACAGAGCTGATCTTCACACCTTGCCAATGACCTTGGAACCACCATAACAGTCCTAGGCTTTTTTTTTTTTTTCAGTTGAGAAAGAAATAAATTTTCTTTTTTGTTCTTGAAGTTTTCCATCTGAACTAATATAGTCTCATACTCTTCTTCTCTTCAAAGTCAATACACCAAAATTAAATTCATTTTAGACTTTAAAACATGAAGACAGTTCAAAAAAACTGTTACACCATGTGGAAGAAAAGATACCAAGGGGATCAAGAGGAATATTACCAAGTCAAGAAAAGTTACGTATCTATTTGGAGAAGGAGATCAGTAAAACTCAAAGAAGTGCTTAAGAAAGCAGGCATTGCACACATCACATGCATTATTTTATTTAATCCTCATGAAAAACCAGTGACATAAATACTAGTATCATCACTAATCCTTAAAGGATGCTGGGCATGGTGCCGCATGCCTCTACTCTCAGCACTCCAAAGACTGAGGCAGGACAATCACGAGTCTGAGGCCACCCTGGCCTACCTAATGAATTCAAGGCCAGCCTGAACTATACGGTGAGACCCTCAAAAATAACAGAGAGAGAGCTGAGGGTTAGAAAGATTATCCTCGCAGGTCACAGAACCAAAGTGGCAGGGCTGGAATTAGAGCCCCGACAGGGGCCAGCATGGTGACACACACTTGTAATCCAAGCTTCTCAGGAGGTTGAGGCGGGAAAGCTGCAAGACTGAGGCCAGCCTGGGCAGCTCAACAAGAACTGGTCTCAAAATAAATAGGTGAAGGGCTGGGAATGTAGCCCAGTGGAAAGTCTGAGGTCCTGAGTTCTATCCCCCGAAGCAAAAAAAAAGGAAGAACCCAGATCGCTCTGGCTCCAAAGCTCATATTCCTATTACAACCCCACACTGCGCATGGGAGGCAATCCTCTGACTTCCAGTGGAAACTCAGAATGGAAAGCCCGTCTCTTGCTACACAATGATTACACATAAGATGTAACAGGACCACTGTAGGAAAAACCAAAGATTCTAAACAGAAGTGTCACTTACCAACTCTATACTCCTGTGCTGACAGTATTTCCAAAAAGCTGGTAAGACCAACAACATTCAGGCTGATGGGAAGCTTGAAAAAGCCAAAACTTTAGCTAGAAGAAAATTACCTTCCTTTCAAATCAATAAGGAACACATTAAGACTCATCACAAGACGGCTGAATTAATGGGCAGTATTGACTAACATTCCCAGAACACCCCCCGCAAAAATTCACCTGAACTTAAATTGAATAAAGGCTCCTAGAAAAAGATACAAAATCAACGGGTGAGTACCTAAGTGTTCCTGGGCTAAAGTTAGCTCTCTAATGGCTCCTGTACACAGCGCAGACTCTCCCTGAGATTTCCAAAGGTCGATTATCCATTATCCATGCTGCTAAACGACTAAATACTAGTTCACTTTAGGAACCAAACTGGCAACTCAGCTGCCAACTATTATTTTACAAAGCAGGACACAGACAGTTGAAAATTATATTTTTCCAATTAGCACAGTGGGAAACACTGCTGAGGCATTCAGCCCAAGCCTGCAATTAGAGAACATTTGCTTGCTTCTAGAAATAGACTGAATGAGAAGTGGAGACCTGCTATCTAGGTCTTCAGCAATAATACCCTGGGAGGAGAGAGCTTGCTACCACTTCAGTAGTTCCCAGAAAATAACCACCCTGCTTCTTTTAATAAATAGCTTTCTGTACTGCACCAGAGTGTGTTCAGAAGAAACCAAGAAATCCTGCGTTATCTCTGAATATAATGAAAGGGGTTTACACAAAAGCCCAATCATTAGAAAGGCAAGTACTACTGCCAATGAGCAATGCCAGTGTTTTATTTTAGTACTCATTTTCTATATTAATAAAGTCTCAAAAGTCTCCATCTGTCACAAAACTAAGTTTGGCATGAACATCTCTGCAACCTCCAGCTGGCTGGCCATTCTCAGCTTTCCAAACACCTCACAGTGCTCAGGTGCAACAACGGCAGGTTAAAGAATTTAGCTCTCTTGATCCACATGAAGACAAGGGCAGAGAACAGTTAAAAACAATTTTCACACCATGGGGAATGAGTTCAGTGACCTCAAAAAATTTACAGCACTAAACAAGATTCTGGTAAGAGCCAAAAGAAAACTATTAGCAATTAAGATATTTGCAAACATCTCAGAAACACAACAACGGAGGAAGCTTCAGTAGCATAGGCATCCCTGTACCAGTTTTACAGGGAACACCATAACCCAGCCTTTAACGAGCAAGTCTGAACTTTGTCATCTTTGGAAAGCAATTTTATATTGCTTAAAGTGAGGCAGAGTGAGAATAAATCCTTTCATTTCCTGTCAGTCAGGAGGCAAACTATTGAGAGCACTGGCTTGGCCCAGTTTAGCCCAGTTTTCAACATTTATGGCAACTTGCAAGTAAACACGCGCAATTGTGTAACACCCATTTAGTCTCGACTACCATCTGATTCAACATTGACATTTATTCAAGGAATGAAACCATCTGACTCCTACATGCCAAGGGGGCTTTACCACAGAATAAACAGCTTTATCTCTTAGATTCTGCAGGTATTTGTGCACAGGCACCCATACAGCTAGGCAAAATTCCTAAGATTTGCAAACTTTTGACACGTTTCTTTTGGGTAGTGAGATTGGGAAGGGGAAAGCTAGTGAAGTTCTTAATTCTCTACTTTCTCTAATTCTCTAACAATTAGCCAGGTATCTGTTAAAATTCTTTTCGATGTAAATATTACAATGCATTTTTCACTTTTAAAAAATATTACTAAAACATAGTGATATATGGACAACCATGTTTATAGCAACACAATTTGTAATAGCTAAGTCTTGAAACGGCCTAAATGCCCAACAACTAATGAACAGCTAAAGATGTGGTTTTCCTACACAATGGAGTACTACTCTGCCATAAAAAAGATAAAGTAGAGATATTTGTAGGTAAATGGCTGTACATTGAGAACATACTCTTAAGCGAAATAAATCAAGACATTCATGAGTACATATTGAATTCTCAGATATGAGTAACCGTAAGGGTAAGATCAGAGAGGTGTAATAGATATTATATAAAATGAAGATAATATTGAAAAGAGAGAACTAGAAAGAAAGGAGAAAAGAAGGGAAAAAGGAAAGAGGAAAGGGAAAAAATGGGAAAATATAAATAAACCTGCTGTAAATAGGGAAGGGGGGAACAGAAGGGAGGGGTGGGGGAAAGGGGGGAACCAAGACACACCATGTACAGGTAGAAAATAACTATGATAAATGTGAACATTATATATACAATGTACCAATATATGTTCTTGGTTAAAAAAAAAAAAACCTACTAAAAAAATTAATCAAGAATTCGTAAGTAAACACAGATTAAAACATTTATCTTCACACCCTTTGAACCACCACCGCACAGCATCAGGGAGGACTGCAGAGGCCTCAAGAATAGGCAAGGAGATAACCCCAAAGCTGCGGCAGCTGGACAGCAGATGGACTTGGCAGACCCTGGAGGGCTGAAGCTAAGCTGCCCACAGGAAGGCTCAAAATTTGGAGACCCAGGCACTCTGGAAGAGATGAAAGAGCTAAAGCCAGAAAGACTCAAAGGCTAAGAAGCAATTAGGCCAGATGAGCATTAGATTATTAGAAAATTACTATTAATTTTACAATGTTGTACTAACACATTTTTTTAAAACCACTATCTCTTAGACACATCCTGAAGTGTCTTACACACAAGATATGTCTGGGATCTGCTTTAAAATAATTGTAAAAAAATGTTCAGTGTGTGAGGAGGAAATGGATGAAACAATAGCAAAGTTGGTTGTTCTTGGAGCTTGTTGGCATTGGATGATGGGTACAGACTGCACGAGACTCGTTATATAGTCTTTCAGGTACATTGTGAATATTTCCATAATGAAACTTCCTTTTTTTAAAGAAATAGCAGTTAAACTTCTGGATTCCCAAAGTCAGGCATTTGTCTTCCATGTGGCATTAGGCTGGAAGTGTGTTTTATGAAGAGTACAAAAGAGGGTCTGGGAATGGGAAATAGCAGGTAAAAGTTGAGACAATGTACAGGCATCCTCATAGGTGTGGGTCCACAAAAATCACCACGCAAGCTAAAGCCATGCAAAGGGATCTAATAACAGGAAGTACAGTTGTCCAATGAGCCTTAAAATTTTCATTAAAATATTCTAAAATAGAGAAATGAAAAACAGCAAAATTACAAATTTTAGTACAGTATAATTTAAAACATTAAAAATACTGGCATTAAGTGAGGTTTTGTTTTTTAATCAGCTCCCACCATTTTACCCTTTGGGCTTTGAGTGCTATGAAGTATCTCCAAGAGGTCTCTTACTGTCAAGTTTTGGCTAGCATCACCTCCTCTGTGATATCTGCTGTTTATCACAATCACTTCGCCCTTTCTGTTAAGTTTACCTTCATTAGGTTCCTTTGCCTGCCTACCTAGAATTTCTCCAACAGCCACCCCATCCTAAAGTTATTTGCAGTTTCCGACCCACTGAATGTTTATTTTTGCCATGATGATCTCAATTTCTTTCAAACTTCAGGTAAGGAATTTCCAAGATGCGTGGGTGTATCAAAAGCCTATCCAAAACTCTGATAGTTTTCAGCTGGACACAGTGGCACTCACTTGGTGTCCCAGCTGTGGCAAGAGGATCACTGGAGCCCAGGAGGCCAAGGGAATGTAGTGAGATGCCCCTTCAATCTCAAAAAAATTATTTTAAAAAGCTTTAAAAATTGAAATAAACTTTGTCTACAGGTTGAATTCATGATAAATCGTGTTTTAGTGTTTTCAATGATAAAGAGCAGATTTTAGCCTGGAGTATAACTCAATAGCAGTATAAAGTTAGCCTAGCTTCTCTATTGCTGAGAGTTAAGGAGGCGACACAATGAAAACCTGTGTCATGAGTAAAATAAGTAACAGATGCAGAGTTAACCAACTACCAACAAATTCGGACAAAAGTGATGTGCCGGATCACAGATCATGACCTGCAGCTGGTATTTTCTCAAGCTTTGCAGACTGAAAAGCTAGCAATAAATTTGCACTTTATGCAATTACTGTTCGTACACCAAGGTGGCTGAAATGTGAACCATGTTGTCCAAGCGCTGGTATTATTTACCTAACCCATGGCAAGTGAAATTCACACTTATCAGAGCCACACAAAGCAAGGACTACCTACACTGAAAAAAGGGAGGTTACAATACATGGTGACCACTTCCCCCATCAAGCCCCAGAACTTGGAGCAGTCAGGCTTTTGCCCTTTTGAGTCTTCCCCGGGGTTCCCCAGGCAAAGAACCCAACCAGGTCACCCTGCGTCAGCGCAGTGCTGTGCACTGGTCAGATGTTTACAGTAGCATCTCTGGCCAGTTGTGACAACCTAAAATGTCTCAAAACATTGTCACATGTGGGGACAGGGTCAGTAAAAATTACCCCTAGTAGAGAACTATCTAAGAGAAAGGACCTGTAGCCCAACTACTGACCATGCACTCAGCCTAAAAGTAAAACAAGTACATTACTTAGTTAGACAGCAACAAATACCCAAAGAAATGGAAGTGGCTGACTCAAGAAATGGAAAATGGTAAGAGACCTCAGCTTTTGTTAAAACTCCTTATTGAGGGCAGGGGATTTAGCTCAGTGGTTAGAGGGCTCGCCTCATAAGCACACGGCCCTGAGTTCAATCCCCAGCACCAAAAAAAAAAAAAAAAAAACCACCAAACCAAAACTCTTTATTGAATTGCATACAACTTTGAGTTTTTTGAGGGGGAACATCTACACCCAAGAAAAATAGGTCAGTGTTCTTCCAGTACATGTCACTATTAGATATGGAACTATAAACTCTCCTCTGCTCACCGCTGAGCTTTAAGGTTCCTCCTTCCCGAGAACAGATGCTCTTCCAAAACGCTGGGAAGGATAGTGTTCCCCATTAACCACAGGGCTCTGGAAAATCCTGGGCTTACATGAGCCCAGAGGGGACACAGATGTGATTAGGAACAGCCTTAATCCACTGATCATCTTAATGATGGATTCTATTAAAACATTCTAAATAAAATCAAGACTTCAAAAGTCTTGTCCCACAACTTCAGGACAGGAACAATCACCCTAGGTTTTTATTAACTGAAGAATCCAAAACTGGCAATCCTTAAATGAAGCTGAACTACGCATATGTAAAACTCATCTCAGCTTTCTGTGTAGTAACCAAAGCTAGAAATCATCTACGCAAAATAAAGTTAGGGTCGAGCGCAGTAGTGCATAACTGTAATCCTAGCACTCCTGAGACTAAAACAGTTCATTCCAACAGGAAAACTCAAGTTTTTAAAAACACGTGTATCTATAAGATGAAAATGCCTTAACTTGTGCTATTAAAGGAAAAATGCCAAGTTGTTCCAATCACTAGGGAGTAACATCATGTGTATTCGGGGATCACAGAAACATAAAAGGGGGTGTGGAACTTGAAGGTGGATCGGAGCTCTCACTTGTGCAGATACTCAAACGTTCTTAAGAGTAAGACTAATTATCATGAGCCGACAGTTCAAATATGAACAAAAACCATGAGGACAAAGTTTCTAAAAACTGTAGGCTTTTTTTATTTAGTTAAGAGGTAGACAGATGAACATGGAAGGCTGTCCCGTTTAACTTGCCCAAAGTTCATATTCCACTTCATTCATCCATCCCACACTGCCAAAAATCTGAAAGAAATTACGAAGAGTGCCAAAAGTCTTCCTACTTCTTAGCAACAGTCAATGAACTGCTTGCAGAGAAGTTACTACTAATTTAAATTTTCACTGTGTTCAAACAACTTCATCCCTCTAAGAAGTTCCCACGTATGCCAATAGAGCCTGCCACAACTGACAGGATGGCAGAGTGCCAATGACTTTATTTCTATAAGAGACTACAAGGGAAGCTTCAGTTACAAGTTTTGTTGTTAAATCCCTGTGCATGTTAGGGCAGAAGCTGGTGAAACCAACAAAGCAGAGTGTACTCTGTCAACTGACTCTGCATGGTTGATTAAAAAAAAAATACACACACACATACACACACAATAATCTTCAGAGACAACACCAAAACATAATGGAATTGAAGCCTGATACAAAAAGTAGAGAAATATGTACAGGAATTCACAGCCCAGAAGGAAAGGGGACCTCAGTGGGAACCAGTGGAAACCTGGCTATTTTACACAGCTAATTTTGAGACAAGTCATATTTAGCACAAAAGCGTTTACTGCATAAAGTAACACTTCCTTCCCAAAGCTCCCAAACTTTAAAAAGACTCTTGCCCATCTTCAGTAACACTGTAATCATTCTTCAAGGGAGCAGGAACGTGCAAGGTGGTCCCAAGCATTGACACAAATTTAAATCTCAGATTCACACTCTCAAGATGAGATATTTGAAGACTGCCATGATAGCAGCACTGATAATGCCAGAAATGGGGACTGTGACAAACCAGGCCATAAAAATGTTGCGAAACAGTCGCCAGTCAACAGCCTTCTTAGATCGGAGCCAGCCAACGGATACAACAGAGCCCACCTACGAGAAACACAAACCAAAGCAACTAGTTACTTAAGCGCCCAAAGTTTTTGGCAAAAAGACACATGAAGTTGTTTAGCTGAGGAGCCCAGCCCACTGGACAAGACCAACTCCACGGGAGCTGGTTTCTAACAGACACGATTACTCATGGGAAGACGAAGGCAATGCAAAAAATCAAATCATTAGGGCTGGGGATTTAGCTCAGTGGTCAGAGTGTCTGCCTCAAAAACACAAGGCCCTGAGTTCGATCTCCAGCACCAAAAACAAACAAACAAAAAAAAAAAAACAAAAAAAAAAAATCAATCATTAAATCTGTACTAATTTTACTAAATGGTATGAGAATATGCTCCCTGCTACAGTCCTGAAAGGCCCTGAACATACGCATTCTATAAATAAACTATCCTTCCAACAGTTCAACAAGCCTCACAAACTTGTTAAAACCAGGGCTTCGGCCCCAAGTGGCAGCGAACGCCTACCCAGCCTGAACTAAACAGCTGGCCAGTTTATGAGCGTGCGCGCGCACACGCGCGTGCACACGCGCGTGCACACACACACACACACACACACACACACTCTCTGAATAGCTGCCCCACAGGAAAAAGAACAGCACATACTGCTGCTAAACAGAAATGACTCAAGATCAAACACCATAAAGTGACTATGATGACAGAGAATTAAGTAGCAATGGAAGATCTTAGCAGTCAGAAATCACTGCTAGTTCTATATAAGAGAATTTAAGTAATAGTCAAGAAACTGTAAAACAGAAGGCTTTATTCTTATAATCAATTTGTCCTTAAGACTATAACTGCATAAAACCCTCCAGAGCAAAAAATAAAAACATTCTACACATTACTACAACCATCAAAAGATACATTAATTTTTTATGACACTTACTTTACAATGTGTTGTACTGATGGGAAGGCCAATATTTGATGCAATTACCACAGTGAGGGCAGATGCCAGTTCAATACTGAAGCCACTGTGGAAACAAAAACTCTTTGTCAAGAACTCAGCATCTTGTTTTTGTTTTAAATAAGCTAACACTAACCTTTAGTTAACACAATTCTGCCTGGTTCTATTCAGTGACAAAACCTCCCAACATCTTTATTTCCTATAACCCTTGAAATCCACTTTAATGGAGCCCCAGAACTCCTCCTTTCCCTGTTCTCTAACATTTGAAGGTTAAACTCTCCCGAAATACCATTAAATAAAGTTTTCAATTTACTTTGAGGAATTTAGTAAGCATCAGTCTTAGCTCCCTAATAAACACAAAAGCTGGATACATATAGCTAGCGATTCACCCTTAGTACATACATTTTTCTCAGGAGCTGAGTGGGTAAATGTTCAACCAGTACATTTCAGATCAGACAATAAAAAAGTTCAGATCAACAAAGAGAGTAACATCAGAAACTTACACAAACTTGGTTACTTTGAGAGATCTGTGTGTTAGCACTATGTGGTATTTTCTCTCTCAATAAGCACTAACCTTTCTAAGACCTGCTTTACCTACTCACCTAGAGGGTGTGATTGGGGTCAGATCCTTCCCCATGGTCTGGATAACTCTCCTTCCCCAAACCCACAGCCCAATACAGATGCCAACACCACCATAGAGTAGAAGCCATATTGGTGTTGCCACTTTTGAAGAAACATCTCCTGTCTCATACACCAGGTACAAAGCAACCAGAGGACCGATGGCATTGCTGGAAGAAAAAGAGGACAAAGATGACTTTCCAGACAGACAGACATTCTGGCAAGACCCAATGTGCTACGTGATTCACTAGGTTGTCAAAGCCTGACTTTCAAGCTCATTTAGCAAATGAATTTTTCTTTCAAAGGTAATCAACGGAACCCGAACACACAAAGAAGAAAATGAAAGCTATTCTGGCAGAGCAGAGCCCCATGGGCTTGGAGCCCTCTTCCTACAGGCAGTTTAAGCAACTCTTGGGTCCCGGTGAACCTTATGAACCACAGAACTAACACTTATCAACCCACAAATTCAGTCAGTAACAGTGATTTTAAGTCCTTCATCTTATACCCCACAATCTACTCTCAAAGAACTAAATCCCATCTGGACAGATGAAGCTTTCTCTGTGAAAGACATCTGTTTATATTTATCATGTACAAAAATAAAGTTAAAACACTCTTTGTAATCTCTCAAAAGAAAAAAATTCCATTGTTTATAAATCAGCACCTGCTAGATTATTCAGCATTGCACAGGGAGCAGGAGCACTAAAACAAGCAGACAGTTTAAAAATAGAGTCAGCATGTCAAGATTCAAAGTGGACTTACCTGACGTCATTGCCACCGTGGGCAAAGGACCCAAAGCAGGCCGTCAGGATCTGCAGGAACTGGAAGAGGAGCGATACTTCGGGCTTATCCTGGTCATACCACTCTTCCAAAGAGCCGCTACTTCCTTTTCTGTCACCCAGACCCATCTCAGCCTTGACACTCATGTCCATCTCAGACGCAGAATGAAGGTCAGACACAGCATTGCAGTAACTGGTGTAACTGTCCATTCGAATTCGCTTCTTAGTGTCTACACTGGGCCATGTCAGCTTCTCCATTTCTTCACCCTTTTGTTCACCTTCTTTGGCACGGAATGAATCCAGAGGCATGCCACAAATCGCCATAGTGTAGGAAGTATAGCTATTATTGCGCCTCAAGGGCTTATCACCAGAGTCTCCCATGCAGTCTCCCACTTTGGCCAGATGTAACTTATGGAGCAGCTCTTTGTACAAGCCAGAATCTTTATGCACGGTGTGATACTGGTAGTGGCCACTCGAGTTTATCTGATTGCTGACAGCTTGATTGAACTGAACGAGATTCCCATTAGGCAACTGCACTGCACCTGGCCGAGACCAAAAGGTAACAGTCAGTACCAAGAGCATCCAGTCCAGCAACATTAAGTCTCCTCAGCACCACAGAGAACAGAACGACACTCGGTAATGTCCACTCACCGTTCATGGTGCTGTCTACACTGGTCTCCTCCTTCAGGTCCACACTGGGAAGCCTCTCGCGCTCTGGAGCTTCCTCCAGGTCTCCGAGTTTGAATGACACTGTTCTCTCCTCCACCAGAGCCCGGAGAGGGGCAGTGGCAGATCCTACCTCAGACACAGGAACCCGGCTCTCAGTATCACTGTGAGACAGCTTTGTTTCTTCATGGTCTTCTTTCAAGCTATTCTTTTTCTCCATTAAGGGGCTTTCAGAAGGACTAGATTTTATTTCTCCTAGAAAAAAGGGGAAGGGGGATGGTTTGGCTTTGGCTACATTACCTCGTTTCATATCGTGCTACCCCCAAATCCATCTCAAAATAATATATGTAGACCTCAGTCACAATTCAGGAGGCCTTCCTTGCCTGTTTCATCATGTCAGTAAGCCAGCAATGTAGCACACCCTGTCAGGGTTGCAAACTTTTGCTGTTAAGAGCCAGGGAGGAAATATTCCAGGTTTTACAGCTGTTCCATACTTGTGGTTATTTTTTACAACCCTTTACAAATGCAAAAAGCCTTTTTAGATCCCTGTAGTGGATGGATGGCAGCTCATGCTTGGGCCTGACAGTCAACTGAAACGGTGGACTACCCCTAATTCTTTAAAAAGCAATGTCCCAAATTTCACACCAAGTGTTCAAGCAAAGTGACATGTATCAATGCAGCTAGCTGAAAATGACAACTTTTATAAAACGGAGACATGCCTTATGGTTCTAATCCCATAGTCAGGAATATTTCCTGCTATCAAGCCAGTGCTCGGTAAGTTTGTTTACCTATCAGTTCAAGCATCTCGGTCAAATCATACTAGCATTAAAGCAAGATTCATTTCACTTCTCCCACACTGAGGTAAAAACGCGGTCACAGAGTCCCGAGAGCCTTGCTGCCACCGCACATGTGGCCCAGCCAGCTCAGAGCCTCTCGGAGGCTCCTGTTCGGGTGCAGTGACACAGCGTTCTTCCTGCCGCCACTGCAGCCTGTACATCCCTCCACTGGTGAGTAAGTTTTACATCGCTAATCTAGCATCTGCACAGATGAGAAGGGCAGAAAAGGATGTAAGAGCTCTCAGCCAGTAAGAAAATGAATACAAATTTAAATAAGACTGAGACTAACCAAAATTTACAGTATTCAGTATTTAATTACATAATAACGTGTTGTAATGATCTAAATGATTCCTTTACATGACACTTTAAAATGCTTAACTTTCAAAATCTGTACAATTCTAGCACAAACACAACGTGCACCTGAACATGCACACTGTAAAGTGTGTAGGTGTGTATCTCAGGTCAGATTCATATATAAGGCTTGGTTTTGCTAGTCTGCAATTATACATGATATGAAAACATTTTGTGCCTAACCTTTATTTTCAAGAAGCTATCCTCTTACTTCTCAATTAATGCAGGTTACGATTTCTCTGTATTTATCATGCCACTGACTACTGAACAAGGCCTTTTTTTTTTGATGCTGGGGTCAAACTCAGGGCTTTGTGCTTGTAAGGCAAGCACTCTACCCACTGAGCTAAATCCCCAGCCCCAAGGCAAATTTTTAAAAAAGATTAAATACCTAGCTTCTCTTTCCAACTTAGGTTGAATATTCTTTATGCCTAGGTCTCAGGTTATTTTAAGTCTATGTAAAATATAGTTTCAAAAACAAACCCATATTCACAGATTTCCACTTAAAATCTTAATTTGCCAATCTATGCAAAGTGGATTTTTACAGATAGCTAAATAAAAATAAACACAACATTACTACTAGTTAAAACATTTCTGCTACAAGTCTTTACTTACGTTCGATTTTTCTCTTCATCCTGGGACATACAAAGAACCAGACGATAAGGGCACAGAAAACTGCACATCCCACCGAGATGAGGATGGTACCCCACAGAGGAAGTTTGTCAAAGCCCAGCACTAGGAGATAAAATGGTGCATCTTGAAAACCCCAGGGCAACAGCCCCTGCGATAACGTGTAAACCCTCCTGTAGGGACAGAGGGCTTCCCCAATCCAACCCATCACCCTTGACAGCTGCTGACAGCTTCAATTCCAGAGTTTACTATGCTAATGGATACATCAATCTGGGAGAAAACTCCACACCTTAACCCCACACCAGCCTGGCCCACTTAAACTGCTGGAGTCACGTCCTCAGCCTTTACCTTTCTTGGCAGAAGATGTAAGGATCACTATGCTCTGAGAACCTGTGACTAGCCATGAAACAAACAGAAGCATCCCACTCCCCACCCAGCTCCTGAATCTAAATGCCACATATTACTTATGCACATATGTACTCATTTGAAACATTATCTATGGGAGGATAACAGTTTAAACACAGCTATTTTTCACAAGGGAAAGGAGTAATTTAGTGGTAGTTTCACTAACAAGCCATATCCTGAAGAGACTTGCCCACGAATACTTTTTCACATGGTTCAAGGATCATCTGCTCATCACGTTCATGCCAAGAGGTTCCTAGCTACCAGCCTGCATTAAAGCCAGAAGGAAAACACCATACAATTCTATCTAACCCCAGATGTTATAATGATCTGTAATTTAGACAACAGCTTAGTTACTTAAGCTTCTTTTGCTTATTAGGTATTAAATAACTTACCAAACAAAAATTCACTGCCTCTCAAAAATCACATGTAAAAATCAGATATAAACTGAGGTCCCCTCAAAACTAAAGTTCTGTGATGACTATTAGTCTTTTCATTTTAACTTCTGCTTTCAATATTGATCTTGTAATTATATAAGCTAAAATATACATGAAATGTAATCAACCTCTATCACAATTTATCTACATTTTAAGTCAAAAGGGGAAATAAAGGAGGCTGGTTTTTCTTATAAATGATTCACAAAGAACAGAAGAGAGGTATCAAAATTCCCATTTTCAAAAACAATTGAAAAAGTCAGGCAAGGTGGTACACGCCTGTATCCAGCACACTGGGAGGCTAAGGCAGGAAAATCACAAATTTAAGCCCAATGTGGGCAACTTACTGAGGCTTGGACTCAAAATTTATGACAGTGGGGTGGGTAAGCTCAACTGCAAAGGTCCTGGGTTCAAGCCCCCCACACACACACAAAAAAAAGACTGAAAATTTAAGTTTCCAATCTTACTAAACCTTTGTTATTAACACATAAATCGTAAATGGAGACTCCTGGAAGCCTAGTTTTTTCTTTTTTTTTTGGTGCCAGGGATCAAACTCAGGGCCTTGCACTTGCTAGGCAAGCACTCTAACCACTGAGCTAAATCTCCAGCCCTACTGGAAGCCTTTTTAGTTTAGCATGAAGAACTCAATCTGTAACAGAAAGAAACTGGGCACATAAGCCTTTCTTCATCTAGACTACCTCGTAAGGAGTGTGGCACCCTCTAAGACCAATATTCTCAAAGTTGTTTCTTTCCTGATATTCCAGGAATAAAGGCAAGGTTAAAAATACTTTACTAGCAAGCCGGGCATGGTGGTGCAGACCTGCAATCCCAGCACTCAGGAGGCTGAGTCAGGAAGATCACAAGTTCAAAGCCCACCTGGGCTACCTAGTGAGTTCAAGGCCAGCTTGAACTGCATATCAGGACCCTGTCTCTTAAAAAAAAAAAAAAAAAACTTAGCTAGCTCCAATTTGGTGACTTATTTGGAGATTTAAGAAGCAAGTCACAATCCATTGGTCAGAAATGAAATCAATTTCATGAGCCAAAATAAACACTAAAAAAAGTTAAAATACTTGAAAATAAGAGTATATAACACATAGGATAAATTGCTTCCTGACACTACTTTATATATATGTACACACATATATGCACACAAGTAGTTATGTATATTGCCTATTACACGTGCATGCATGCCCTTGGCAACAACATACAATGTATCTCTTCCAGTGGGTCACAGTCAAAAGACTGACTTATGCATTCAAGAACCATCAGGCTAAAGAAGCCTAGAAGCCAAAATCGTACTATCCTCGTCAAGGTACAGATTACCAATCTCAGAGCTGCCAAATCAAACATGCAGTGCCATAACTTAATTCACACCTTGGCTTAGTCTCAGTATGAAAGCAATCAATATTTCAACCTTTACATTCTCCCAAGTTATTTTTCCTCTTAGCTGCATGGTTTCTTCTTCCCAGTGTACTTAGAACAGCTGTTAAACATCCCAACTCTTCTCATTCAAGCATGTTCAGAGGAGTAAATTTAGTGCTTAGAAACAGAAGTAGCTCCATTTGGGAGAGAAAAATGATATCCAGCAAACCAGTCCTAAATGACTGATTATTGAAGAACAGATATGTAACTAGTGCCTCTTCAGTGGTTGAGATCAGTACCAATTCCAGCATTTTTAGCATAGATAGGAGAAAGGGAAGAAGGTCATATTATCGGTGGATCCTGTGAAGACTAAAGAGGAAAGGTCTGTAGTGATTTAGAATCTGAGCAGGTCTCTTTGGTTGAAAAACTATCTAGGTTAACTCAGCATACACTAGCCTGCAGCCTTCTGAAATGGGCGCAGGCCAGCCACCTTCTAGGAGATTTCAGCCCTGTAAAGCAAAAAGGGTAAATTGGGCATTTAATGCAAGTTTTGCAAATAATGTCAAATTCATATTTAAATATTTTGATATGTACTTACACGGTGCTCCAGTATACATGATGGAGAAGAGATTTATTCCAATTGTGCAGGCATAAAAAACTGGCAAAGCTCGCAAACCATTAGGAACTGGGTCTGCCTGTAAAACATTAAGATCAGTATCTTAAAAGCTGGCTGTAGAAATTAACCCATTTCTAGAGAAACCTGTAACAGGGCAGGTTTGGGAATTTCAGTGCTAACAATGGTCTTATCACAGTAATTTCCAAGGCAAACTGGGCTTTTCCTGCTTTTGCTCCTACAAGATTTGCTAAGAAAGCTAATTCTGCCATGGGTGGTAGCCCATGCCTGTAATCCCAGCACTCGTGAGGCAGAGGCAAGAGGATCACTCTGAGTTCACAGCCAGCCTTAACTACACAGCAAGATCCTGTCTCAAAAAACAAAAAACAAACAAAAAAAAAAAGAAAGCTAATTCTCTCTTCTACTTAATGGTGGCCTTTTCCTTTGCTACTTTTAATAACAAGATTACCTATACCAGTGACTGATAACATCCTGAAAAATGTTTCCATACCAAGTTCCAAGGTACCTGCAGTTCAGATGTAAACCTGAACAAATGCCTGACAGAAATAACTATGAGATGTTAGAACATTGCTTACCTGACCTTATGCTTCAAATATTAAAAACAAAAAACAAAGCATGTATCCACAACAATCACTTTATCTAAATACTATATCTGATAGACACAGCACTATCTATATAATTGGTGCTTTACGCAAGCGCAAAGATAAAAATCCACTGTTTGCTAGGTCATCCACTCAGTCAAGAGACTGTCGAGAACTATTCTGGGCACTGAAGCATAAGAGGGATGAGAACAAGTCTCTGTCCTCACAGAACCGATAGTTCAGAGTAGCATAAAGCACCGACAAATACTGTGAAGAAAAATAAAGGGTAAGGTACATTGATGGAAGGATGGACACGTTTTAATTGAAGGGGGTCAGGGAGTGAGCATGATTTGAGGAAAGACATGGATGTCTCAGGGAAGAGAAGGACAAGCCACTCAGCTATGGCAGGGAGGGAAATCAGCAGGTGCAATGGCCCAGAGGCAAAACTGTGAAATCTTTAAGCAGTAAAGGCCAGTGTGACTGAAAATAAGAGTGCCACTTAAAACTAATGTTTAAGCCAACAGAAAAACATCCAAGTCAAACAAGAATGAGGAAACAGATGTGAATATCTGAGAAGGCTAATCTTCAAAGACAGCCTAAAGTTTGAATGCTATCTTAACCCCAATTACAACAGAAAATCTTGGGATGACCCAAAAGGGATACTAAAACTTGTGACCAAAACAAAACAAACAAACAAAAAAAAAAAAACCCCAAGACTTGGGGAGATGGAGGTAGTAGCTTAAGCCCAACAAAACAGAAAAGTTTACAGACCCATGTGTGGAGTAAGGGTATCATTCCTTATCAGTAGAGATAGGCCCTCTCTGAAAATCTTTTAACTCTCTTATCCACTCTTTAAAACAATACTGAGATAGTGAAATAGACAAAACCTTACAGAACCCAGGAACTGTTAATTATCTCTGAATAACAATAGCATGGGTCACAACTTAAGGAAAGGTAATGAAGTTAAGAACCTGAGGTGTCTAGTTTTCTTCAAAAGGCTACCTACAGTTTCAAGAAAATTCTCCAAAAACATCTAAGGCCCCCACTCTAAAGATCACAATGCCGTATGGTTCTACAGACATTATAGGGACTCCCAACAGACTTTCAAATACTGTGTATCTGGTAATAAGGTCTCAATAAATCAAACTGACTGACCAGTATTAAGTAGTTTATGTTCTTATTTTTTCATATAGACCAATTAAGTACTATCTGATTATTTTCTCACATATACCAATTAAGTATTACCTGATATAAACAGTATTAAAATACCTGGGTATGGAGTAGGGAATAAATGACACTAGTGTATTAAGAAATACAAGTTCATGATTTTAAAATGACAAAGAAAGCTAGAGTTCCTCCTCCTTCCTTCTCCGTCACTCCCAAGACATAACCAAGACTAGTGATTTTATGAAATAATTTTATCACCTTATGATCTACTTGGGATTGGGGATTTAGCTCAAGTGATAGACTGCTAGACTACCGTATGATTTACTTAACACCTGAAAATTAAATGTGAAGACCTTATAATCTAGTTACATAAATAAAACAGGAAAAGGGGTCTTCATAACTCATTTTCAGACTAGTTTTATTTTTTACATATTGGATATTCCCTTAAATTTTTGTCTAAAGTAAAAGCAAGATATCATGAATATACTTAAGGTGACTCCTATGGTAACAAATGGGAGAATACAGAAAACTGGTTTTTTTCTGACTTTCAGAATTTAAATATCCAACAGGAAAACTTGTCCCTTCACCTATTCTATTTAATGCTACAGTCCTTCACAGAAGTATCTCACCTCCATTCTTCCTTTTCCAACTAAATTACCAGCACCTTTGCAAAAAGCAGTCGGAAAACAGGACATTTTCAAAATGCAATGTTTCTGACAGTATTTTGGCCTTAATTTTTAAAGGCCAAACAAATTTTAACAGTTGGAACAGATCTTAGTCCAATATTCAGACTGTGGCAGCTAAGATTCCAAAGCTTACCAGTCTAAGGATGTTTTCTTGAAATTTAAAACTCAACAGTGGGGCTGGGGATTTAGCTCAGTGGTTAGAGTACTTGCCTTGCAAGCACAAGGTCCTGAGTTTGATGCCCAGCACCCCTCAAAAAAACACTCAACAGTAACCACAAATGTTCACACTGAGCTAAAAAGTCATCTTCTACTAAGACCAGCATATGCGCACATGTGTGGAAACACTCAAAGTCAGCCTTGTTTTTAAACACATTCCAATCATCCTTAATCATGCCCATCCCCACACTCATATATGGTTAATAAGTTAACAGATCTAACTTGAACTCTTGATAACAGGACAAGGGTAAAGATACCTGGCATGTATTCCTCATATAAGAGGTTCCGGGCACCTGAATATCCCTCTCTGCACCTCACCTATCTCCCTCCAGAAAGGAAAGCAAATTTGTTTTGTGGAGATCAGACACACAAAGCCTCTCCAGAATCAGAATGATCTATTCTCACTAATCAAAAGGGTCAGTGTAAACCTTTATAAAGCAGGAATCTCTAAGAGGGGATCCTGTGCATTCTTCTGATTCTGTTATGTAGTGGGATATAGCGCTCTAATAACCTCACCACTGAAGAGCCTCAAATTTATGCATCACAGTATCATACACCACAGTTGTGGGGTGTAGGAAGGTGGGTGCTAATCATACCTGCTTGCTGAAACAGTACCAAACTTAAGACAGTATCAGTGAACTGTTTACTCTCAGTTATATTAGAAACTGTTACATTCCACCAGACTTACTCTCAGTTATATTAGAAACTGTTACATTCTACCAGACTGCATAATAGTGATTAGTAAATCATTTTACCAGTTGTAGAACTTCTAAGGAGACAGACATAAATCCTTCCCCAGAGAAGCTTAAAACTAGACCAGATAAGTGGGGGTCTGAATACATTCTTATCCCTTGAGATCAAGCTTCCTATCTCCTTTCACTCAGATTTCCACAGTTGAGGCACTTTTTAAAGAACCTAACAATGGACAGTTAAAAGCCATTCACCTTGGAAAGAGGACAACTCTGTTTCCTTAGAAAAACGCATTTATTCTTACTGTAACTTTGTCTAATGCCAACATATCCCTTACTGTCTACATTTATTGTAGAGCCAGCATTAGATTTCTTGATAAAAGAAATGCTGCTGGTCTGCACAGTCAAAAGGGATTTTCAAATAGACAGGAAATTAAACAGTTATCTGAATCTGCCCTCCTCAAACCACCCATTTTACTGGTTATTTTGACTTATTCTGAGAAGTTGGAGTCACTATGGGAGGTAGGACCCTCAGCTAGAAGTATAAACTGGTTATGCTAGTCAACACTGTAAAGACCCATCGCTGGCACCTTAGGGAGAAAGCCACGGGTGATACTAGGACTTGCTGAACACCAAGCTTACAATTCCAATTGGCCTGACTAACGGTGGTTTAAAGTAGTAATCTGCATACAGCTAGACACAACCACTTTTAAATAAACTTCCAGACTTTTTCATTCCAGCAGCTACACTTCCTGGCAACTGATGGTACTCAATTTTTCCTTCCTGAATGCCCTCTTGGGTATTAAAAACTTGCTTTTTTCAGAGCTGCACAACATACGTATACAGAACAAAGAACTTTTTATAACTTTCCGAGGCCACATACCTACATACCAATCACATCTGCAAGAAAGCTAGCGAGCTTGAGTAAGGCTAAGTAGAGACGCATGAAAGGTCATAATACAGAGGAAGATTACCTTACGGAGGATGAATGCCCGAACGAGGAAGAATAAAACTCCAGACATAATACCAGAAAGCAGCGGAGAGATGAACCAAGACATCACTGGAATAGAACACATTAAGAAAAAAAAAAGAAGATCAACTAATGGAACCCAAAAACCAAAAAGTACTTAAATGGTCTGTTTTCGAGTCTCCTAAATCTCTCCGTTTCACACCATATACTAACATACATAATGTCCTGGTAACCTATGACAAGAATAAAAATTAAACCATTCAGAATAAACATACCAATTTTTATCAGTTCAGACCACTTGACACCCTCCTGCCCCTTGGCCACAAGGGAGAAGCCAATGGTTGCACCAACGATACAATGGGTCCCAGAAATGGGGAGCTTCAAAAACGAAGCCACTAGTTGCCACACCGAAGAACCTGAAACAGAGTCAAATTTAATTAAATAAATATGAAAACTCCATTACGTAAGCAATGCATTCTGATGGTAATAATCTGAAAGGTTCAGCACAAAAACGGGACCGCCCATGACACAAATTTGCTCACCCACCACTAAGAGTACAGTACAGAAAAACAACTTACCGAACATAGAACTGACTGAGCCAGCCATCAGCTCTTGGGTCGAGTTGTACATCTCCACATCAATCAAGCCCTTCCGGATGGTTTCGCTCACTTTGGCCCCCAGTAAGACGGAGCCCACAGTTTCAAAGATGCTAGCCAGGATGCAGGCTTGCTTCAGGGTCACTACGCCTGAGCCCACAGCTGTACCAAACGAATTTGCTACATCATTGGCTCCCACGGAGAATGCCAAGATAAATGCAATGATGAAGCCCAAGATGAGCATCCATAATGGACCAGAAGCAGCAGTAGTAGTAGCAGCCATTCTCTAGAGTAGTGGTTTTTTTAATTAACGAGAGAATTACTGAGCGGCTTTCAAGATGTGTAAACAGAAATATGAGGTATCAAAAATGCTATAATAACAATATATATTATATAAAATTAAATACTGTAAACTGCGGCACAGAAACCGAGCTGGGGAGTTACTGCTATACACTGCGTATGGGCATCTGTTGTCTGGGGTGTCTTTGGCTCTGGAGGGCTAGAAGCACGGAGCAGAATTCCATGGCGGATTACAGAAAGGACGCAAGTTCATCCTGGGGAGCGAGGGGGGAGAAAATAACAATAGCAGTGCGTCCCCGGGGGCCACTTCCGCACCCTGCTCTGCCCACGCGGCTCGGGCCCCGCCGTGCCCTCCGCGTCCCCTGGCCGCGTCCCCCGCAGCAGGCGAGGGGCGGTGGGGCACGTGGTGCCCGGGGTCCCCCGCCCCTGCCCGGCAACCAGCCGACAGCCCGCGCGCGCCCTCCGCGCGAAAACCGGAAAAGGGCCGTTCCCGCGCGCGCCGCTGGGGACCGCCAAAAAGGCCCGCGGGCGGGCGACGGGGTGGGGGAGGGAGCGACGCGACTGCAGCGAGGCCAGAAGCCGGGCGCGCCGCCCACGCCCCCCCCGCCGTCTCCCTGGCCGCGGAGTCCGCGCCCGGCCCCGGGAGAAGAAAGAGCCTTTGCCAGGCGGCGCCCCACTTACCAGAGGAAACAGAGGGCCGAGCGGAGACGATGAGACTAGGACTGCGGCGGGGGACTGGAGCCACGGACGCACGTCCCTGCGGCCGGCGGGCAGACGGCCCGGGACAGGGGAACCGGGGACGGCTCGGCGAGGTTCGCGACCCAACCGGGACGCAGCTGCGGGCGCCTCAGCAACCGAGAAGAGAAAGCACGCAGCGCGCGCCGGCAGCCATCACTCTGGCGGAGCACGCCGCCGGCCCCTACTTATAGCCGGCGCCGCGACCCGCGTGACCTGCCGCGCCTCGCGCCGGCCAGAAGCCCCGCCCACCTAAATGACGCAGCTCCTGCCGGCCAAGCGTACGGGCCCGGGTGAGCCCGACTATGGCGCTCATTGGCCCGGGCCGTGCCGGCGGACACGCCCCCGTGGAGAGCTGGTCCACGTGGGACAGGAGAGCCCCCTCCCTGCGGCCTCGCCCGGTTATCCCGACACCGTCTGGCCGCGCCGGCTGGTGACCGGCAGAGACCGCGGGGGGCCCCCGCCCGGTCCCCGGAGGTCATCATATGGGGTAACTGAAGACGCGCTCAAGGTTATCCCCAGTTCCTCCCACGCGTCCCCGTTTTGCGTGGCGAGCGGCGGCTCAAGCCGCACTTTGAGCGCAGTTCCGACCTGCGGCTCCTGGGGGCCGCAGCTGGCCGGGTTCCCTCGCGTCCGCCTGGCGACCGGGCGAGAGGGCTCGTTTCCTAGGGATCCAGTCCTGGCTCGGTGTCACGCGTGTGATTTGTCCTTGGCCAGACAGACGGTGTCCCTCGCCCGTGGGGGTTGGGGGGTGCTCACGTGGTCGCTTTACTCCCGCAGTCATGCACTTGGGTGGAAACTGATTGAGTCACGAGAACCGGCTCAAGGCCCCAGTTGTGGCGCAGAGCTACAGGATGGCTGTGGGTCATTAATTTACCCGCGGCGGATCTGCGTTCTCTGAGCCGCTGCTGTGGCCCGGTGGGAAGACACTGCTTCAGATTCAAATTCTGACTTACTTGCAGCAGTGTGTCACCTTGAGTAAACCCCAAAATTTTCAGACCGCATTCTCCAGAATGTAAAATGCGTGGCCTGAATTCGAAGAGTTAACTGGTATGACTAGAACTAGAACCCAGTAGGTCTTCAGGAAATGCCTATTTCCGTTTTGGTCTTTCTTTGAATGTGCCTGTTTGGGCATATAGAAAAGGATGGAAGGGGATGGGATGTTCTCTTTACATCCTGGAAGCTTTCCTTTCCTTTGAGATGAAGATTGCTTCCTCATCCTCTGTGTGATATACAGTGTAGTCTTGACGTTGGTAAGATTTGCTCTGTACATTTGAGGGTATTTCGTTATATGGCTGAAACTCAAGGCTTAACCAATCATACTGTGGGAGATTTAAATCGTGGTCTTTTGATTGGATTGCAGTGGGAGTAAAATATTCCAGCCAGATATACCAGGTTTAGAATGCTCTGGAGCCCACCCCAAAATTTTTTACCGTCTCTAGCTGCAGGACGCTGAAACAGAAACAAAGATGTTACAAGTTGTTGCTGTGTCTGAGTCATCTATAAAAGTTCAAACTTCACCTGAGTGAGGATCAGGTAGCATTACATGAGTTACACAAAGCTCTAGGTCCCAAGGTCAGGCCTGAAAAACAAGGTTCATGTCTCAGAGCACCGACCCTGGAGTCTAATTCTGGCATCTCGAAATATGCTGTGCCCTCCGCAGCTTTACTTCATTTCATGGTTATTGAAATATTGAATGAAAGGACTGATCTGTTAAAGGTCCTTGGATTCTGCCAATTAAAACAGTAATTTTCAGAGTATTTATTTGTAAAAGAATCGCCTACAACTTTTCCCACTATGTTTTATTTCAGTCTGTTCACAGGCATGTTTTGGCCAGTCTGTGATAGTAGCTCTTGAAGTTGGCAAACACTCGCTGGACAGTGGGGTTGGGGGCCATGTGAACAGCCTATCTGTCGAGGTCAAGGAGTAAGAGTATAGAGTTCACAGCCCTGGTGGGGGGTGTGTGGGGTGTGGGAGAAGAGGATCTGTGGGGTGCAGTGCTCAGAAACCAGGACTTACCTTGTGGATTTTTGTGCTCCTATGAGTGTAGAGAGGAAGTTAAGAGTGCCTTGAAATGGAAAAGAAGGGGAGAGTGTGAGGACCCCCCTTCTCACACACCAATGGCATTGATCCCAGCTGTCTCTGGAAATGCTAGTGAAAGAGGTCAAGAGGATGCAAGGGAATCCAGGCAAGGTGGCACACACCTGTAATCTCAGCACTCAAGAGGCTGAGGCAGAAGGCTTGCCATGAGTTCAAAGCCAGCCTGGGCTACCTAGTGAGTTCAAGGCCAGCCTGAAGTACCTAGCAAGACCCTGCCTGGAGAAACCAAAAACTAAAAAATAAAGTGAGATATAAGTCCTGTGACCAGACTCCTCCCCGCCACCCCAAATCTGGCCCAAGTTCTTTCAACCTTCGTCCTTTGGCTGAGGGTGAGGTCCATGCAAATAGGGCTGCTGCCAAAGGGAGAGAGGCTCATGCAAGTCTGCTCACTGGCCTGGCTGGGACCCTGACCGCCCACAGAATCTATGGTGAGTCGCTGCCACTGAGCCCATGAGCACGAGGGTCCCTCACCATCTGCACCCATGCAGGACAGAAGAGGACAACCTTCTGCAGGCTGCAGAACACCAAGCCAGGCTCCATGGGTTTGGAATTTCTTGGGGACATGGCCATGTCTCTAACTCAGTGGGTGGAGTTGAGATGCCAAGAGCTAGGAAGATGACCCAAAGCCCCTCCAGGCCCACGGAAGTCCAGACAAAAGGAGGAGACACTACCACAAGAGCACTCTCCAAGCTCAGAGGGACTTGCAGTCAAGGAAATGCATCTGAGGTCACCATTCATTGTACATGAAGTAAGCATCCTGGAAGAAGTCTGCAGGGAGCGGGGGGAGCTCAAGTGGGCATGGAGCATTGTGGAGCCACAGCAGGATCAAAGGCCATTTTGGAGGCCGTCTTGGATGGGAGCAGGGAAAGACCTTCCGGGAAGAGAAGATAGGAGGCTTAGAGTAAGGGAGAATCACCGCCTCTGTATCCCCACCCCCAGCTGGGGACCCACCAGTATCCCCACCCCCAGCTAAATGAGGGAGGAATAGTGGCTGCAGTGCAGTTAAATGCTTGCCGTGTGCCAGGCACAATTTCAGATCCTCTGCATGTATTATCTCACGGGACATTCAGTAAACCTCTGAGGAGGTGCCTTATTTTATGAACAAGGAAACTAAGGCACAGTTAAACCTGTGCAGAATCTAACACCCGGGATGCCAGGAAGTGCAGAAGAAGTACAATAGCCCTAGGTGTTAACTCTTATTTGCACTTAAATTAGCACATTTACTTTCCCCTTCTTTTCTCCTTTTCATTAACAACCTGCATTTTAAGCCTTCTCAAACCCTGTTGGAATAGAAAAGGGTGTTTCTAGGAGACCTGCATTGGCTCCAGAGTCAAAGCAGGAAGCCAGAGCACATGTTCTCTCCACAAAGTTGTGGCCTGACCATATCTTAGTTACTAAAACTCTTCTCCAGAGGCTTCTCAAGACAGGAAACCCATCTTGCACGGCAAAACCCATCTGTAGTTAACTTCTACAGGAAATATGTTCACAGTAATGTTTCCAGAAAGGAGTGTGTGTCACCACCGGTTCCCCACCTGCTTTGGATGTGGCTGGCCTCTCCGTCTCCAGAAATTTCTCATTTCATCATGCCACATGGAACAGGACTGGGCACCCAGTGTCTGTGACTGCCCTGTACGGCACAGGGTAGGAGCAGGGGTGCTTTGAAGCTCCGATGCAGAGACTCACAGGTTGAGACAGGTCAGTGTCCCACAGCAAGAAAGAGCTGGGTCTTGGTCATGGCAGGCAAACTGGTCAGTGCATTTCTCTGCTAACACAGAAGCTGGCCCTCCACTCCACGCTTATGTGCATCTGCCCTGGCTGCTCAGTGCCTAGTCCCTTCCTTTGGCTTTGTGTTCACAGACGTGGGTGTGATGTGGCAGAGGACCCAGACAGAGGGAACAGGAGTACAATTCTTACAACTTGCAATGGTTCCCATGTCCTGGTCCTCTGATTCAGCCTCGGGACAACACTTCAGAAACACCTCGGGGGATCCTTAAACTGGGACTCGCTGTTTTCTCAGCTGTCCACTAGGGAAGAAAAGCAACTTGCTGGAAAACATGGGAAAGACCCTGCTGCTGAAGAAGAAGGGGTCAGCTCACTCTCCCCACACCCCGGAACATGGCTTTAGGCCGAGAAAGTGAGGAGGTGGCAGGACATGGATCATCCACACAGTCATGTCCAGGAGGAGAGACACACAGCTTCCTGCATCTCTAGCTGCCCCTGGCTCTTCATCCTTCAACAAATAGCCTGCTGTGGATCTAGGAGACCAACAAGCGTGACCAGCCCCTGCCCTCCCTCACAAAACACAAACTCGTAGTATTTAATATCACGGTGGAACTGGCCATGAAGACAACCGCCCAGGTAGCAAAGTCAGCCTTCCGTATTCGCGCCCCTCCTTTCCCACTCCAGACCTGCCACTTCCGTGCCTGTCCACACACCGCAGCTTCTGGCACACCCTGATCTGTTACTCTCTGCACAAACATTTCTAGAACATGAAAAACTGCCAGGCCACACGTCCACCCATGCACTGTGCCATCAGGGAGGCTGTGGCTCCCCAGCATCACCTCCCAGGCAGTTCATCCTGTTCATCTCATCCCCTAGACAAGAGAAAGTGCTCCACGAAGAGCCCCCTGGGGCTCAGTGGATAGAAAAGGCTCTCTGTCTTGAGGGAGTGACTCGGGCCTGGAGGGCTTCACCTCAGCTTTGGTGGTCCCAAAATTCAGATATTTGGGAGGCTCCATGAGAGGCTTCAGCTGTTGGAAACCTCCTCCCAGAAGACAAGTTCTCAGCAGAACACCATTTCTTCATGCTCAGTGGGGCAATCCATTTGCAATGACACTTGCTCCTCCAAGTGTGGTCCACGGACCCAGGAAACTTGCAAGAGTTCAGGCCCCACCCCAGATATACTGAATTAGAATTGCTTTTTTGCTTTGGTTTGGTTTGAATGCCTGGAATTAAACCCAGGGGCTTGGGTTTGCTTGCTAAGTAAGCACATGCTCTTCCACTGAGCTGCCTCCAGCGCCCAGAATCTGCATTTTAACAAGATCCTACTGTGATTCGTAAGCACATTGCTGTCTGGGAAGCAATTAGAAGAATGATTCTTGTTACCTGGTAAGTTTAGAAACAATATGTTTACACATTCTTTTTCAGCCAGATGTTGAAAAACCACCAGTGTTTTCTATCTTAAGTCCCATTTCCCTCAGCAAGCACGCTACCATTTTAGGAAAAGAGTAATCAGCACATGGGCCCTGGGATTAGACAGTTTGAAATTAGACTCCAGGCTCCACCATTTACTTGCTATTACTTCAGGCAAGTTGCTTAAGCTCTCTGCACCTCCCTTTCCTCCTCTACAAAGTGGAGATAACAGGTTGTTATGAGGCTTAATTCAGTTAAGTGCTTAGCACTGTACTCAGCATTTAGCACTCATTTGAATACTAATTGGATTTGGGATGTCCCCAAATTTTGTATACACCACATTTACTATCTTTTAGGATGAAATACTTGTGTAGTTAGTGGTTTCATCCATTATGCTCAGATTTGTTCCAATTTTATTTTCTAAAGTGACTTTATTCTTGGTGGGGCAACTTAACTGTTACCTCAAAAATACATTTCAAGACTGTCCATTTATTCCACCATTCAATGCCCACCATCTGTAGGGAATTAAACTTCTTTGTGTGTGTGTGTGTGTGTGTGTGTGTGTGTGAGTGTGTGAGAGAGTGTGAGTGATACTGGGGATAATATATATATATTTATACACCATTTTTTAATCAAATTGAACCCAGGGCCTTTGCATTGACCTACATCTCCAGCTGCTTTTTATTTTTTGAAATGGGATCTTGCAAAGTTACTATGTTGGCCAGGCTGGGCTGGAGTTCATGATCCATCTGCCTCAGCCTCCCAGAGTGCTGGGATCACAGGTGTGTACTGCTGCACCGGGTTGGGAATTGAACTTTTTACAGTCATCTTAATAATGCCTCTACTTTCTAAGTGATGATGACATAAAAACCTGAAATATATGTAAGGACAAATCCTTCTGGTTCCAATTACCTTCAAAAGCATCATTCATTTCATCTTCACTGCTGTAGGGTGTAGGCAGAGCAAGTATACAGGGAAGTGAGAGTTCGAGAGCCCACAGCCACATAGCCAGCAGGTAAGAATGAAACACAAGGTCCTAGCACGGTGGCTCCAGCAGGCACAGGATGATGCCTTGATTCTAAGTCCAGTGTTCTTCCCACCACTATGTCTTGCTTCAAGATTCTAACCAAAGGAGCCATTTACAGGAATAAGGAGGGAACTTGAAGCTAGAAAACAGAAGAGAGAGAATACTTTATTCTCCAAGATGACTTCGGTTGTTAAATAGTCTGATCTGTTTTCCCCATAAGAATTTCCTATTTATCAGGGGCTGGGGATTTAGCTCAGTGGTTAGAGTGTCTGTGTAGCAAGCACAAGGGCCTGTGTTCAATCCCCGGCACCACAAAAAAAAAAAAAAAAAAAAAAGAATTCCTATTTATCAAATTTGTGTTTTCACTATTTAGTTCACAAAATCTGGTCATCAAGACAATTAGACTAATAGGTAAAATCATTTAGGGCAAGAGAACATGCAGATTTTTAAAATTATAAAAATTAAAGCTGCTCATGTAAAAATGATACCATAAAGAAAGTACCAAGTTAAAAAGTACATCTCCCAAGAATCCCAACTTTCTAATCCCCCAAATAGCCACTATTAACAGTTCCTTCTGGTGGCACACATCTGTAATCCCAGCACTCGGAAGACCGAGGCAGGAGGATCGCTGTAGTTTGAGACCAGCCTGGGCTACATAGTGAATTCAAGGTCAGGCTGAACTAAGAGAGACTCTTTCTCAAAAAAAAAGTTCCTTGTGATACACACATATAGGTATTTATATTTTTCTCTAATACGTACCATTTTTAATGAAATAAAATCATACCATGGAGTTATGCAACCTGCTCGGTTCTTTTAACACTGTGTTAGACACCTTTGTGTGTCATTGCATGTAGATTTCCATGATTGCTTTCTTTTAATATCTGCACAGTAGTCCACCGTAGGTCCTGGAGAGTGTCTGTCTTCATGCAGGTAAATTATCTGGGTTATAAAGTCATTTTATATGGTATTATACCAATTTAGACACCCACACAGCACACAAGAGAAAGTGCCGGGTTCAAGGCTGGAGGGTGTTGTTCAGATCTCCCTCATATCATGTATGGCCTTTAGTCTAATGGCCCGCCCACATCTCCTTTACCAACATCAACACCTCTCTTCATATCTCTTTAAATCTCAGACTGAGATCTTTTGACACTAATCCTCAGCAGTACAGCTGCTTCTTTGCCTTCCCCTTCTAGCTCTTGGCATCCCTTTGCCCTGGCTCTCCACGTAGCCTGGGTTCTCTTTCCTCCCTCCAGCTCCCCCTTCCTGGCCTCCACTCTCCTAAACAGCCTCCCACGGCCCAGCTGACATTGCCTCCTTTCCCCAGTGCGTGGGGTGTAAGTTTGCTTTTCCAGTGAGGTCATCCTGGCCATCACCTCTTGCTTGTTGATGTTCCTGCCTCTGCAAGCCTGCTATTGGCACAGTGGTTGTTATGGAGTCAGTGCGGGTAACAAAACCTCAGAGCAACAGAGCTTTGCTGCTAGGAACTTGCAGTCTGCAGCACTATCTCCAGCATTGGCTTCTCCGGGAGCCTGCAGCCCAAGGCACTGATGATTAAGCCAGTGCTTGCCCTCACCTCCGTTGTTACCCCGTTCACTTCCTCTCCTGCCGGGACGCCTAACACGAGGCTGGCTCACAACACTACACCAGTGTTTACAGCCCTCTGGATGGTTTCTAGCTGACAGCTCCGATGGGGCTCCAGGGAGAAAAGGGAAGAACAGGCGGCAGACAGGGAAGATCCTAAGTGGCCTGCCCCTCCAGCTGCTTGCCTTTGCTCTGCTGTCTGCCAGGAGCAGTGAAGAGTAGGGATATGGGGAGGTCGGGGCCAGCACAGGCTGGCAGACCCTGAATGAGATTGAGGGATAAGAGAGCGCAGCCTGTTGTGAAATATGAGATTAGCATCTCTAGCATCTCCGTCTACCTTCTCTGCTGCTTCCGGTTCCTTTCTCCCTCTTTGCCTTTGTCCTCAGCAGACACAGGACTTCTCTCTATTATCTCCTATTCGCCTCTTAACATTCCCAAGTATCCTCTTGATCTGGTGGTTATTCTGTCTACTGCAGGCTCCCTGAGATAGTGGTCTCTATGTCCACTGCTTTCCTGATCTCCACCCCTCCATCCCTGACACCTGCTGGACAGTCTGTCACCTCCTAATCCCAAATGCCGCAGCCTTCTCTCAGCTCTCACTTCCAAATACCCTGCAGCTGATAAGAGGGTGGAGCTCTTTTTCATCCCCATTCCCACGAATGCCCGTGTGCTCTCCACCTCTGCATTCTGTAACAGTCTTCTTCCCACCTTCTGCTCTCCCCCATCCCCAGTGTCCCCCTCCCCAGATTTCCCTTGGGAATCTGACCTAGCCCGTCCTTGCACCTCAGTCACCACCTCCGTGCACACATGCCTGCTAGGCCTCCGTCGCGGAGCAGCCACCCTCTCATGGCCCCATCGTGATAGCCGGAGTCCTCTGGAGCTTCAAGCCTAGTGTCCTTCGAACCTTTCAGCTTCCACACTGGCAGTCTCTGCATCCTCTGAGATTCTCCCACATGGCTGCCTCTTTCAGCTCCCACCCCTGCTACCTTTCCTGGATTATTTGGACCCTGGGTGGCCCAGTCTTCCAGATCATCCCCACGTGTCCTGTCATTACTCCATTATGCAAGCACGTCAGACAGAAGTCCTTGCTGCATGTGTCCCCAAGCGCAGAGCTTCTCCAGAGGCTTCCTCCCTTCCGTCCCCACCGTGGAACTCCCTCCGTCTCACGACCATCCCACATTCACTTCCTGCCAGGCCCAGTTTCACCACACCTCCGGAATCCTTCATCATGACCCCATGGCCCACTCTTAGTGTCTAAAACACTGACGCCTGCCCCTGCATGGGATCTGGTGCATTTAGCCCCCCTTCTCCATGCGTTTGTTTCTTTTTCCCAGCAGAACCCTCAGGTGCATTTCTTCACACCCTGCTTAGGTTGGGTTGGCAAATTCACAAGACTAGGGGCAAGACTCAGGAGGCCAACGTCTGAAGCATGGAGGAAAGCATACATAATGTGATAAAGTGTGGAAGGGCCTGGACGGGCGAACCAAAACCATTGGCAGGTAGAATGGACCCATGGGCCACCATTTTGAGGTCCTCAGCCAGATGCCCCGCCCAAGGCTGTTCCCTAAATACTTCTTTTTCCTGGTTGAGTCCCCAGGGGGAGCGGCCAGCCCCTGTAGCAGTCAGCTCTGCATCTGGCAGGGTGCAGGGTGACCTGCTTTCCGTGGCCTGGAGTAGAAGCAGCAGCAGCCCTCGGCCGCCCCAGAGGTGTCGGCGCCTCTTCTCACCCTGCCGGCTGTGCCGCACCTGATGTCAGGTGCCACCACCCCTCTGGCTTCCTGTGAGGTGGAACGGCACTGGCTTTCTCACTTCCCACTGAAGAGAGAGTGGGCTGGCCCCTCCCGCACTCATGACCCGCGCCGGACCGGCTGAGCTCTCCAGGGAGGGCCCTGCACTGCCAGCATCTTGATCCTCAGCAGTGTTTGCTAAGTGCCTTTGGCACGCTGACTCAGATAGTGGAAGGATGCAGGCTGCTATAGGTTGTAGGGACCGGGGGAGGAGATAGAAGGACAGGAGAAGAAAGGCAGAGAAAGCCAGATGCAAGAGGAAAACGTACAGAGCACATGGGAGCCAGGCCCCAGTTTTCTTTTTTTTTCTTTTGTTTTTGGAGACAAGGTCTCGCCGTGTAGTTCAGGCTGATCTCGAACTCACTGTGTAGTCCAGGCTGGCCTCAAACTCATATCGATCCTCCTGCCTCAGCCTCCGAGTGCTGGGATTACAGGCATGTACCACCACGCCCAGCTCCCCAGTTTTGACTCCTATGGCTGGTGTTCCTACTACTGCGTTGGCCTTTGAAGTCTGGCCATCTGCAGCTATTTCCCGGCCTCCAGCCTCAACCCAAGCAAACCAGTCATCACAGGTGGCCAGACCAGTCTGTTGAACTGCTGTTTCAAAAAGTCTTTCCCAGCAGGCATGGTGGTGCGTGCCTGTATCCTAGCACTCTAGGAGGCTGAGGCAGGAAGATCACACGTTCAAGCCTAGCCTGGGCAACTTAACAATGTAGTGAAACCATGTCTCAAAATTTTAAAAAATTTTAAAGGGCCGGGGATTTAGAGCAAAGGCCCTGGGTTCAGTTCCCAGTACCACCAAAAGAAAAAGTCTTTCCCCAGATGGTTCTGTCTGCCTGGGGCTTTCCAGGGCAGAGCCCGCCTCCATCTGCCAGCCTTGCTTCCCACCACTTCACACAGGGAAAAGTGTACTCTGCCCTGTCTGACTTGTCGCTAACCACCACCTCCCTGTGTGCACCCAACCAGATGGCCTTGCATGCCCGCCTTAGGGAAAGTCAGCTTCCTCAGAAATATGAGCTGGTGCCAAGCACAGCCCTCCTTCCCTCCTGACAAGCAGGCTGGGAAGCAGTGGAAAGCCCCAAATTCTGCAGGTGAGGTGACATGGGGGCTCAGGAGAAATTGGTTTCCTCCCATCCACAGAGCCATGGTAGGAGAGCTGCAGTCTCAGCTGCAGCCCTTTTCCACCATAGGTCCAGGTCCTCCCACAGCCTCAGTAGGTGGGGACTGTACGCACCTGGGAATGTGGGCTGGGTCCTACTTTTTGTGTTTGGTAGACAAGGCATACAGTAGTGTCTTAGTCCATGCAGGCTGAATGGACTGCCACAGACAGAATCCACAGACTCTGTGGCCTCTAAGCAACAGAAAGGTATTGTGCACAGGTTCTAGAGGCTGGAAAGTACGAGATCAAGTTGCTCACAGATTTACATCTAGTGAGGGCCAGTTTCCTGGTTCATAGATGTTGGTCTTGTGTGTGTAGAAGAAGAGGCAAAGGAGCCCCCCACCGTCTCTGGTGTTGGGGATTGAACCCAGGACCTTTGCACTGAACTACATCCTGAGCCCTTTTTTGTTTTTTTTATTTTGATTGGGTCTTGCTAAGTTGTTAAGTCATCTTGGGCTGAAACTGGAGATCCTCCTGCCTCAGCCTCTCAGAGTCCTGGAATTATAGGCATGTGCCACCACACCTGTTCTAGGGGTCTCTTTTACTCTTTTCTAAGAGCACTGATCCCATGTATGAAGGATCTACCCCCATGACCTAATCACTTCTGAAACCTGATTCTATCATATTGGGGGTTAGGTTTCAACATGAACTCTGAGGCTCACAAACATTCAACCTATTGCAGATGGGTTAAAACTACACCATAACGAAACAGCCCTCAGTAGATAGTTAAGAGGAAACTTCATTCTTTTTTGGGGGGGGCGGTGCTGGGGATCGAACTGAGGGCCTTGCGCTTGCCAGGCAAGCGCTCTACTACTGAACTAAATCCCCAACCCCTTCATTCTTTATTCTTCTTTTCATCTATGGGGTTGCTCAAATTCATTTTAAAAGCTAACTCTCCGCCCCCTTGGCAAACAGTAGCACAATGGTGTCCTCCTAGAATGCACCTGGTGCGGCCTGGAGGCCAGCAGAGCCCGGCTGGAATGTTTCCATCAGGGTTCTCCTCGGGCTCGTGATGTTTGTCATTTCTTCCTTCATGAAAGATACGTGGTTACTGCTATCGGGACCAAAAGAATCATAACTTAATTTCCCCGTGTCGTTTCGTGATTTATGTACTATGTACATCTCGTGATCTGTCTCATTTCTGACAGCGACAATAAAGGCTTTATATCCAGAGTGCTGCTGTGTTGGGATGGGACATGGGGACACAGCCTTGTCCTCTCCCCTGCCCCATATTCCTCTCCCCACAAGCTCAAGGTGAAGCACAGCCAGGAAGGAAAGAAGGGCACTCTCCAGAGGCTCCAGGGGAGCTGGGGTCACTTGGGTCACACTTGACTCGGCTATCACCTGCCACTATTCTCTCTCGTGGCTGTTCAGTTCTCCTGCAATCCCAGCTCTAAGAGCCCACTTTTCTGTGCCAAAGATCATTTCTAAAGCCCACATTTTTCCCTTAATTTCTTAATCATGAGGTTTCTGTACAGAACAAAGGGATAACTGACTCCTGTAAATCATTGTCTAGTCCAGTTTCTGCTCGCTGGCCCTGGGCAACTCCTGCCCCCTGTCCCACAGTGGCCGGTCCCGGCCTGACTCTCCCTGCAGCAGCTCTGCAAGACCCTGACAGGCTGCATTCAACACACACTTGCTGCTCGGCTTTCCCAGCCCAGCTCGCTTCAGGGACTTGGGAGCAAGCAGCCACCTAAAAAGAACTGCATTACAGTCTAGGGTGCTAAGAGCAACCGTAGTGTTACGCACAAAATATACAAGGCGTGATCGCGAAATACAGTGAATGTTTACATTTTTTAAAAAACTGTATCACCATAGAAGACACATTGCCATTAATCACCCTCCCCCTCATTTCAAACACACTCATCCATTGTTCTTACCACTTTCTGAAGCAGTTCTGGAAGTCCTCTTTCATGAGTGTCTTTAGTTGTGTGTCGTGGCTGCCTTGATGTCCTGCATGGGTTCAAAGTGTTTACATGTCATGCTCATTTTGAGCCTGTGCAAGAGCCAGAAGCTGCACGATGGCAGATGCAGTGAATAAGGCAGATGAGGACGCGCCTTCGTGTTTTTACGAGCCTGCCTTTCCATTGGATGGCGCTCAGCAGTGTCACTGGCCATATTTTTAAATCACATCTGGTAAAGACTCACGAAAGAGAACTTGCAGCACTGCTTCAGAAAGTGGCAAGAATGATGGGATAAGTGTGTTCCAAGTGTGTGGGGGGCTGTTTTAAGGAAGATCTGTGGCAATGTGCCTTTTACTGTAACACAATTTTTAAAATTTAAACATTCACCATATATTTTAACCACTCCTTGTACTGGGGTGGCAGGCAGAGTATAGGGATACATTTTTATTTTTAAATAGAGTATGAGAATTCTTTGTGAGGACAGGATGGATGTGATAAAGGAGTAACAAAAAGATACAAGGTACTGAACAGGAAAGCTGAGGAGGGCAGGCTGAGGGCATGGAGTCCACCTCCATCTTGGTAAACCCCTGCCAGGGCCTCTGCCTCCCAATGGGGCCAGATTTTCATGGTCTGGAAGACAGAGCTGGCCAGAGCCCTCATTTGTTTACAGCTTAATCCTAATCTGATCTGGCTTGGAAGCAAAGCTCTTCACACTTTAGCAATTACAGCTCCTCCCTACACTTTAGGACCGTGGCTTTCCACCTACAAGTCCCAGCAAACCCTTTAAAAATAAAAAGAGAGAGAAAGTATCAGAGTGCATCCAACAGAATGAGTATTAATTTACACAGCTTTTGTTACAGTTGTGTGTGTGTCTGTGTAAACTGGGTGATCATGTAAAATGTATTTTTTACTTTGGGGTGAGGTTAAAAATGTTTAAGAAACGTTGCTTTAGAGGAAGACATCCATGCCTCAGATAGTAAATAAATACCCTCAGAAGCTGTATCTTCTAGGCTAGAGAAGAGAGCAAGGCTTGGCTTCTCATACCAAGTCAGGATGTGGCAACCACACTGTCAGAGGGCGCAGAGGAGGCACCACTTTCTTTGGGCCCCTGTGGCTGGTCCTGGCACTGGCTGGGGAATGAGGGGGGAGCATCCTCCTGGTGGGGATGGACAGGGAGCAACAGTGCCCTGGCATAGCTGGCCCAGGGCAAAGGGCTGCTTGCCCAGGGCAAAGGGCTGCTGGCTTCCATTTTGCTATCCAGCTAGACAGCCAAGTGTTGGTGTCTGGCCACCAGGCTGGACTGTGTCCTTCCCCACACAAAACTTTCTTGCTTTGTCTTCTCTTTGTTTTCATTATCCCTATTGAGCCCGAACCCCTTCAGCTGGGGAGGGGACAAGAACACAGAGACGTGTGCTCTTCTAACGCCTTTCCTTACACTAACCTCCAGGACCGCCAACAAGCCAGCTGCACAAAGACTCGGCAGGGCTGAGAGCTTGATTTTCAGCTCCGCAAGCAGGGAGTATCTTCTCTTCCTGCTTGTGAGTCTCAGCTTCGCCAACAGAGAGGAAAAGAAAAGCAAAAACAACCAAAAGACCTTGCATTTTATTTCCTCTTTATGCAAAAAAATATTTTTTTAGACGTAAATCCAAAATAGGGTTTTTGTGTGGCTTTCCCTGGGTAACCTCTTTGAACCAGTCATTGGAAAGGGAACAGGCAAGTACCAGATATCAGTATGGAGCTGTCAGAGGACTCCAGTCCAGAGACTGGGATTTGCCAACTTCACCCCAGCCAGATTGTGGACACCTTCCTCCCATGACATTCGCCTTGACTTGGGCCTGAGAGGTCCCTGGAGCGATCTACCAGAACCCTTCGGCAGTAGCCTTCCTGTGCAGTAGCCAGCCCCCTTCACTCCCCTCACACCAACCTCCTTCGCTTCTCTTCTCCCAGTGAGTGCTGCTGTCTGGAATCCGTTCGCCTCTTTTCTGCACCTATCTGAATCCTACATGTAAGGCTGACTTCAAATCTCCTAGAAAGCCAACCCACAGGGAGTACTGTACTCAGAATTCCTAAAATCAGTACGGCCATTAAATCCCTATAGATTTAGTAGGAGGTGAGGAGTCTGTGTGATAAGGGAACTATTCATCTCCTTATGTAGCCTCATGATGTTAAATGTTTATCGCTAAGATCATAGATTCCTGGAACCCAGGGACACTAACTTATCCTTCTGTGCCTGACCCAGAGCTGATAACAGGATTTTCAGAACCAAGATCTGATATCAATCTACTGTGTAACCTGGGTTCAAGTCCTTGGAACCGCTGGAGTTCTTTAACCTCACTAAAGTGAGACTTTCCCTCTTGTAAAACCAGGATAGTCACAGTACAACCATTTAGAGCTATCACAAAGGTTAAACGAAACTAGGAAAATGCTTAACAACAGTAAGCGCTTGGTGTTCACTCTAAAGTGGTAAGGTAGAAGTCCATGGGCACTCTGTTTACTTGCTTATTTCTATTTTGAGTCAGTTTTAAAGTTTTGTCCATCCTTGTGAAGTTTATTTTATTTTTACTTATTTTTGAGCTACGACGTTTTAAAATGGTTCCAAAAGTCAGGTCAGAACAAAAAAGATGTATTTGGAGAAGTCTTATTCCCCCTTTATTCCCTTTACTCTTTCCATCCTGTTGCTGCCCTGCCCGCTGAAAGTAACTAATCTCATTAGTTTCTTTTTTCTTGAACAAATAGGTACATGTTTTTATTTCTCCCTCTCAAAGGTATTCTTGAGCAATGTTCTCTTGAGAGCAGTTTTTCAGGGACAGTCTTCTACAGTACGCGCCGGTCAGGAGACGCTGGACGAAAGCCCCGTGACAAAGGGGATAGTTATGTGTTAATCCTCACACACATTAGTCACAGTACAAATGAGCTCAGCTTCATAGGGTTAACTATACCACAAATACAAGCCGCGGCTCCAGAGGCATCCCTTTGATTGATAATGGGGCTACACCCCAGTTCCTGCTGCTTAGGAGCCTTGGGCTCAAGTTTACACCCTGATGAAGCAGCCACACGAGTTCATCCTGGCCCACCGCTTCTCCTGGAGGGGAGGACACATGCCAGGACAGCCCAGACTGCAAAGCCAACACGAGCCCACGCCACCTCCCTGCGACCTTCACACAGTATAGGCCAACGGCACCTTACACTTCGCATCTGTGTTTCTTTATGACATCTGAGGAATCAAGAAAGAAAGACTTCTGGATACTTTTCCATAAGACTGCAATTGAAGGAGGAGGAAACCTGAAGAAATAAATGTTCCCAGCAATAGGGAGGTGGCCGGAGGAAGTGGAGCGCCACCGCTGGAAGAATTCATTGGAAAAAGCAGTAGGAGGGGAAGAGTCTGGGTCGCAGTCAAGCCGTCCACAAGTCTGCACAGAGGCGTGACTCACTCTTAAGAAAAAGGAGTGCCCTGTATCCTGGGGAGGCTGCTTTCTCCAAACAGGAGATGTGTGGCTGAGGAAGGAAATGAAGCAATCCAAGACTAATCAGTAGCCACCGGGCAGGCAGCTCTCAAAGTCCAAGCCATGCCAACAATCGCTGCCTAATACTTGTGCACCCAAGGTACAGACAGTTTGAAAGGGCCCAGGTTCTGGGGAGAGAAGGAGTCAGGCCCTATCTCAGCAAGTAGCTTCCTCTCTCTGGACCTTAGTTTTCTCGTCTATAAGACAAAGGGGTAGACCAGACACATGGAAAACCATCAGCCAAGGTCCCAGCTCAGTCTATGGCCACGTTTCTTTTTATTCAGAAAAACAATTGAATCGAGGTGCTTTTGCACAAGGCTCATCTGTCCAGTTCAGCATAGCTGCTACCATTTCTACCATCTTACCCTTAGTCAGCTTCACAAATTTAGACTCCCTGCCTGCCTTTGAAGTTATTTGAAATGGCAACTCTTGGACTAGCAGCAACCTGGTCCTTTCCAGTTCTGGGGCTTTAGGAGTTTGTGCCATAGAACAGAGATTGGAAAGAGGGCAAGCAGATTGCACTAGGATGAGAAGGAAATGATCCTTCATCCCAGTATCCTAGAGAGGGTGAGCGTGGCAGGGTGCCAGGGCTGAGCATCTGCCAGGCAGAACTGACACGGCTTGGGGAGAACTCAAAGCAGCCTTTTTAACAGGCTCCTGGTGCATCCTGTTTCTCTTGTGCCGCTGCCGCAGGCAAATGGGCACCATGCCCAACCTTCAGTGGGCACTAAGGGGGCTAGGTACTCATCTGCCCTGTCGCCTAGGCAGGTGGCGGCGAAATGGGCTCTGGCTCAGGCTGCCCTCTGCTGGGAAAGCACAGAAGATGCGCTGGGGTCAGAGAGCACAGAAAAATCCAGAGAGGGAAGTAAGATTCCCTCTCCTGGACTCTCCACATGGTGTGGTAGTGATGCAGTATAGATACAGGATTCTGCTTTCTTGCCACCTTCTGAGGAAAGCTGTGGCCTCTCCTTGTGGAGCAAACAGTCTTAGGTCACGTATGTCTTCTGCATTTAATCAAAATGCTTTATCTGACATTGGGCAGGACACAACAATGTGCTTGATAAGTATGTGTTGTATAAATAGCTAGGCAGAAGTTACCGATGCAAGAAACTCCTTCTGTTTTTGTTTAGAAGAGCAACCTTACAGTTTACTGTCCTTTCTCTACTTCCCTTTCTAATGGACATGAATCCCCCGATAGCTGCTCATTCCAAGCCCAGGTCCCTCTGGCTGGCTTTCCCAGCTTCCAGTTGCTTCCACCATGACCCAACCTGGGCTTCTTCCTTCTGGCTCCCCACAGCACCTCCCTGTTTATCCTCACCCCAAGTCTGGGTTCCCTCCAAGGTGCTTGCATATCACATCACATCAGGCTCACAGCCTCTCCCTCTTCTCTCTTAAGCATCTTTTTCTGTCTCCCTTTTGGACACCTGGGTTCTTGGTTGGCCTTTCGTTCACTGGAGACATTGTCTCCTTCCTGAAGCAGGCCTGTCTCCCACACTCCCCTTGACCCTTAGCTGTTACTTGAACTATGGTGAGGCATCAGGAAGGACTAGAAACTGGTTTCTAGGACAAGCCTCTGGCGCCCCCTAGAGTTAACCTGGGCTAGACCAGGACCCGGGGTGGGGTGAGGGCCTCTGCTCCAGGCCCACAGGCCGTATGGCAAGATGCTCAGTCAACACTGAATTTCTTCGAGCCTATGTCTGACGTTCTCACAATCTTCTAACCATATTTAGGAGAAGAGGATCCTTTTTTTATTATACCTATTTTTCCTCTAATTTATTTTCCTAATCAATAATAGGGGTCTAACTTTTTTTTGGTTGGTGTATTAGTCACTCTCCTGTCACTGGGACAAAGTACCAAACAGCTGCAACTCAAAGGAAGAGAGCTGTATTTTGGCTCATGGTTTCAGTGTGCTGAGTCCATTGTCATGGCCCCCAAGGCAGAAACGACATGGTGGATGGATCCAGTGGTGGAGGAAAGCTGCTCACGTGCCAGTCAGGAAACAGAGACAAGAGAAGAGCCAGGGACAGCACTATACACTTCCAAGTGACATCCCCAGTGCCCTACCCCTTCTGACCAGACCCCGCCTCCCAAGATGAGACTTTCAGAGAGCATTTTAGCTCTAAACTGCAACAGTTGGTTTGCTAAAACTAATAGGTAGAAGAAATTCAAAGAGTTATGAAAAGTTATGCTGGTTCCCATTCCTCCCATTTCCCTTGCCCACAGAAAGTCTGCTGCCACTTTCTTGTGGGTCCTTCTAGAAATAACATTAAGAACATACCAACATGTGTGTACAATCTTATGTTCAATCAGTATGTATTTCCTGAGTGCCAACTATGATCCAGGTACTGTTCTTGCATAAAACATATAAAAATCCTTGCTCTAGCTGGTGGTTCACACTTATAATCGCAGCCTTAGCAACTTGCTGATTTAGTGAGAGCCTGTCTCAAAGCAAAAAATAATTTAAAAATATAAAAATCAGGGCGACCAAGATCTCCAGATTCAACCCACCCTGGAATGTCCTTGTTCTCTCCTTGCCCATTTAGATTTACTACGTGACTTTCTTCCACATTGGATCACTATTACCTAAACGACTACACTTGTAATATTATTGGTTAATCATCATTTTGACACACATTGTACC